>JBBIGC010000013.1:15458456-15478694 GCA_037576955.1 Lepidarchus adonis | reverse complement strand
GATAGATAGACAGACAGACAGACAGACAGACAGACAGACAGACAGACAGACAGACAGACAGACAGACAGACAGAAACACACACACACACACACACACACACACACACACAAGTTAGACAGACAGACAGACAGAAACACACACACACACACACAGACACACAAGATATATATGTAAATAGATAAACAGAAAGACAGACAGTAATGATTATAAACATGGTTAATTCCTGTTGAAATTCCTGAGCTGAGACCTGAATGCAGTAAACATGGATAGCCGTGACCTCTCTGTAAACCGTGCATGCCACCCCTTCAAACCACCTGCGGTGCTAATCTCCACCCCATGCTGGCAGTCCTCTATCAGGGAAATCTCACTGGAGGCTGGGGCAAGAGCAGTGACTTTTACCACACCACACACACATCCTGCCTTATACTTCAGGCATGTTAGACGATAACACCTGAGCACCTGGTCTACCTTTCAGGTCACCTTTACAGCCTCGTTCCAATCTGAGGCACTTTTTCAAGCATATAAAAAGAAGAAAACTTCAAAGGCCTTTCCAGGTCTCACCCTTAAATTCTACAGAGCAGATTGTTATGTTTTCAGACATTGAACTTGCTGTTGAGATCTTAGTGCTCCACAGTGAACCTCTGCTACTAACGGCCTTCCCACTATTGCTGCTCGTCTCCCGCTGTGGAGGCACATGTTTTATCTGCTGAGACTTCCCCGTCCCATATTGTCAGCTGTGGCATAAACCCTCGCTACCTCTCCCCACTCTAATCCCTATTAGTAGTCAAATCTGATTACATCTCTGCAAGAAATAAGAAACACCCCAGCCATCTGCCTGCATTCACACGCACCGGTCAGGAGATACAGTGTTCTTCCTTTGCTCTGAACTACAATAAGAACTCAGATACACAGAATTAGGAAACTAGGGATGGGTTCGGAAGACACCATGCAGGAAGATGGGTGTGGGCTGAAAATGGTGACGTGGTGAGATTTCACTTGAGTTATGTTATTTAGTTTGTGCTTCAGGTTATATAGGTTTCAGTTGGGAATGAGTGAAGAATAAAAAGAGCCTTGTTTAAGAGGCGAGATTAATATAGGCTAACAACAACAACAACACGTTCACTGCTGAAACATGTCCATGACTATACCTTCAACACAAAACTTTCCCCACTTTCCCAGTATATCACCACGTTTTAAATTGCTGATTAACCATGAGCAAAGATTACGCAAATTAACTGTGATGCCGTCCGTCCAAAAATAGCCATGGGAGTGTCATCGATAAGCTTTTCAGTGGCTGGACTGCTAGCTCGCCGTTTGCACACTAGGATCACCTTGCTGAAAATGTGAAATAAGGTAAGACACATACTTATTTGTATTTTAGCCCCTATCAGTGATAGGAAATCCATGGAGAAAACACATTTTAGTGTCTAATTTCTAAGATTACCCAAATCTATACATGTACATACCATTGACTACAATGATCAGACTGTGTATTCAATAGCGTGTGAAATCTGAACAATTATTTAGATCTCTAGCAATCATCAAACAGCTCTGTGCATCTCCCGCTGTATTAGTTTCCTCATGTATGAACGTTATACTTGTCTTAACCCTCCCATTATGTTGTGGGTCAATTTGACCCATTACTACTTTCATAAAGTAGTTGCTACCTTCACCCTTTTTTGCTTGAAATTTCTTTAATAGCTATGAATTCATATATCAGACGTCCACAATGAGAGACTAAAATAAAGTTCTAGTGTTTTGTCTTGATTCTTCTGTTTTTTATTCTGTATTTAAAATATGTAGGTCAATTTGACCCCGTAACACAATAGATGTCATGTTTTTCAACATAACAAAGAGAATATTTGCAGTATATAGTTTATACATGTTTCTCCAAAAAACATGTAATAACAACTGACAATAAGATGCAATATACGATGCAATAATAACCTTCTTTTTGTATAATGTGCCTTCAGATTTAGTACCTTCAGGTTCTCTGAAGAACCGCAGTAAATGGCATTGGCCACACTTTATGCTGCAATAACCATTAAGGAGCCTAAATAATGATTATCTGATAAAGCACACTGTATCAAAATCATTTTTTATCTACATTGATGCCTACAAGTAGGCATGTATCATGTTTCTCTCTTGTAATAATTTTCCTTTTCCTACAGCAGATCCGATTTACCATGAGTGCCCCTCCCCACAATGACACACTACAGCCAGGTGTGTTATCGGGAAGTTCACAGACGCCCGTCTCTAGACCACCTGCCTCCTCCAGAAGCCTCAATGCCTCAAAGAGAGTGTGTTTCTACAAGAGTGGCGACCCCCAGTTCTCTGGGCAAAGGTTAGTCATCAACAGTCGCACCTTCAAGACTTTTGATGCCCTGCTGGATGCTCTTTCCAGGAAAGTGCCTCTACCCTTTGGGGTACGCAACATCACCACACCCAAGGGTACCCACGCCGTCCAGAGCTTAGACGACCTGCAGGATGGGGCCTCATATGTGTGCTCGGACCAAAGGAGGGTCAAACCCCTCAACCTGGATATGGTCAATCGGAGACAGACGCCCTGGAACACCACCAGGCCTACTACCTCAGGGCGACTCGGACGCAGAGGGCTGATTCGGCAGCTAGTGCGGAGGAACGAAGCGGGGAGGACGGCGAAAGTGGGAGGAAACCCTGCAGTAGTGTGGACTCCGAAAAGACTAGTGGTTTTTAAGAATAGGGATCCCAACACTAAGCACACAATTGTTTTGCAAAGGAAGACAGCGCCAACTTTCGAGGCTCTTTTGGATTATCTTTCCCAAGTGCTACAGTTCCCAGTTGTGAAGTTATACACAGCTGATGGCAGAAGGGTAAGTTTCACATAAGTGCATCATTATGTTCATACACAATTCATAGCATAGTCTCATAATAATTTTATGGATGAAAGTACACTGCTCTGGCACACAAATGTCTCTGAAGGAACACTGACAGTAATACTGTTGAATCTTGAGAACAATGAGACTGCATTATGAAGAGTCACTAGTGTCTGATTCCATGCCAGAGATTCAGGCATGATGCAGTAATTCCCAAGCACCAGCTGGGTGAAGGCACTATAATCTCCCTTTCCCATCTGGTTCTCAAGCAGGTTTTTAGTCAGTGATCATGTGACTGGCAACAAAACTTTAGTATGTTCTTGTACTATTTATATGTCAGAGAACATGGAGAAACCTGAGTAATACTATTTAGTTCCTACATAATGTTGTGGGAAAAGTAGACTTACCTTTCATTTTGTAGGTTGAAGGCCTACCTGCTCTGATCCTGTGCTCTGGGATAGTGGTTGCAGCTGGTAATGAGCCTTTCAGAGTGGGAAACTACAATCTCCAAGGATCTTCTCAACCCTCACAGTCAGCCATGTCTGAGTCAGTCATGCCAACTGAGACACAGCCGTCGCAAAGTAAGTTTTTTGTTCAATCTTGAAGAGATGTCTTTAATGTCTTTAATGAAACCTCATCATTTGAGATGGTCATTTCTAACAATACGATAAAGACAACGCCACTGTATTTATTAAAATGGTTTTCCCTGAGTATGAAATTAACAAAACATTTTCTTCTTTTCTTTCCACAACGCTTGCAAATCCAAAAACGCCTGCTTGTTCTTTTAACAACCATAAGGTGATAGAAATAAATCTCCTAGCAGTAAATCAAGATCAAAACATTTTTCCTTATCATCAGAAAGGTACTTTGTAAACCAGATCAATAAGTCGCTGAATGGAAGACTATCAGGGGACAATGGGCAAAAGACAGGATCGATGGACACTGAGAACAACCAACAGATGGATATAGAGACAAGTGATTGTACTGCTGATATAAAGGACAAGGATCACTTCACCATGCCTTCGGAGGATGACATCGAGAAATCTTTCCGTGTGAATCAGGACGGCAGCATGACCGTGGAGATGAGGGTTCGTCTCACTATTAAGCAAGAGGAGATGATTCACTGGACCACAACGCTGAGTCGGACCTGTGCAAACAGCCAGCAGAGGGCGGTGTGCTCACAACTAGGCTACAACTCCCCAGATAACAATAACTGGGCCGGAAGAGAAGCAAAGAGGGACAGCTACGAGTCTAAAGAAGATAATACGCCCACTGAAAAATCAGTGAATAAGAAAGGAGAGGACCAGTGTGGAAGCACCAGCTCTGAGGCCTTGGATAAACCAAAGCCAACTTTCAGGAGACTGCCCACTCCAGGACCCAGACGTGTCCGGAGAAAGGAGGCTTCAGTGGAGAATATAAAGAGGGTATCTGAAACTGAGGTGCAGGAGAACACAGTAGGTTCATACTCATATATGGAGTGCACAGCAGAAGGAGAATTAACAGAAGGGTATTGTGTGGTCAGCCGTAGTAGCTCTAGCAGTACGAGGCCTGTACCAAAACCCAGAAAGAACAGCTCAGGAGAGGCTAAGCCTAAAAAGACTCACTCTTCCCTCAGGTCTTCAAGGATGGCAGAAGTCCTCCAACTGCAAAACAATGGGACGGAGATTACAGAGACCGTAATGCATATTTATGAGTCACAGGGTATGTATGAAAACTATTTTTCAAACATGGAAGTTACTGGCACTAAAAGGTCTGAATGCACAGCAAAGGCTAAAGAACCCAAAAAAACAGATTCAACAGATTCAGGGCCTCGCTCTTCAAGCAACGATTGTGATGTTGATCTAACCAGACATTCCACAAGCTCCGGCTCTCAGAATGTGCAGAAAAACGAACTGTTGTCCTTGTCATCTGGCCAGTCAAGCCCTTCACAACAGATATACAACAATTTGGCCTCCTGCACAAACAATGAAAAGCAAACGAGGCCTGAAAACAAGGCACTAGAGGATCTCGAGCCATGCACTAAAGAGAGCTCTGATGATAAAAGCATTGGTAATAGTAGAACGAAGATGACTCAGAAATCAGTGAAATCAAAGGAAGGTACCTCTTCTGACACCACTGTATGTGACAGAAAGCCAAAGGACAGGGTCCCTGGTTCCTTACAAGGCTTAAAGAAGAGTAAATCCCCAGAGTCACATAGCCATACAGGATCAGAACAAAAGGCTGGTAGCTCAGCAGAAAGTGACAAACACGGACAGAAGGTTCAAATGAAAAAGAAAGACAAACGGGATGGTTTCCAAAAGGGTCAACCGAAAGTCAAGATTGGGTATCAAATAGAGTCACCTAAGAAGGATTTTAGTTCAGATGATCTAACTGCCCCAAAATCTGCTAGGAAGAAAAACACACATGATGATGACCCTGCAAAGAACTCAAGTCAAAATGTGAATGCAGGTCGAACTGACACATTAAGAGCGCCCATGAAAGAAAAACTATTAGATGTTCTGCCGCCAACCCATTTCAAGATGCTGGCGAAGCAGAGGTCTGCAAAGGAGTGCAGAGCGAAAACTTCTAAGGAGAGCGGGGAGTTGAGCGAAAGCATTTCCATGCCAGTGCTCCACTCCTCTTCCTCCAATGTACACCAGTATGTAGAAAGCTGGCTGAAAAAAATTCAACCTGAATCAGTGCCCTACATGAATGAGATGGAACCTCCAGAGCCTGAACCAAAAGCTAGAGCTGAGTTCTGGATTGGAAGTGGCTCTGGAGATAGCTCTGAGATAAGAAGCGAATCAGAAAAAGATGCCAAAGTGAAGGAATGCACTTCTCTTGAAGATACTACAGCAGAGCGGCCTGTGCTTCATCCACCTGTACAGATCAGGTGCGAAGGAGAACCTGTGGAGGCACCAAGGATAAGAGGCTTCTGTAAATCAATGCCGAGTGTAAGAATTCATCCTGCTGAGCATGGGAATCTCATAAGAATAAACAAGTCTTCAGAAGCCTTGGCTCCTATAGAGCCTGATGTAGAGGGTGAGGCTTCACAGAGCACAAAGGAGAACACTAGATCAGGCATGAAGCCTGTTTTGAAACAGCTATGCTTATCTATTCAGTCTATCAGAAGAACCTCTAGCCAATCTCACTTGACATCCTTGGAGAAGGAGAAATCTTGTAGCCTCCCAGACTTTTCATCTCAAGTGGCCTCGGTTTTCGGTTCTCCATCTAAAGCTCTCCTCTCCTTCCTGTCAGTGATGACTCTGAAGGACGGCATCGCAAACACTCCCAACGAAGACGCAGTCAGCAACCCAGACGACTGTTCCGAAGCCCTGCAGGTAATGCAGTCCTTAGAAAAAATAGCCAACATAGAGGATGAAGAGGAGCTAAAGGCCAGCCTGACAAGTCTCCAAAGCTCAACCTCTTCTCAGTTAAAAAAGAGCTGGAGAGATTTCCAAGAGAGAAATGACATAGCGGGAAGTCCCCCATTGTCACCGAGGCAGTCAGAGCAAGAGTTTGCTCTGGAGATGGACTCAGACGGAGATGAGGACAAAGAGCATTGTTTTGGTATAAGACAGTTAATGGATGAACTTAGCATGTCTGAGGATCTCCGTAGAGAGATTTCGTCTCTTGTTGATGGACAGATGACAGATTCCAATAAAGAACGACTAACAAAAACATTCACTCGCAGCAATGAAACCACTGAAATTGCTTCTGAGAGTGAGAATGCCACGAAAGACGATTTCTTAGACGAAGAAGAAGACTATTTAAAGGAGAGAGAGAGCCAAGATGATACAATGGAGCCATGTCCACTTGAAGAACCACGCTTAAGTAAAGACCTAATCATGGAAAAATCAGATGTAGAACATGTCCAGACTGAAGAGGATGAAAGAAGCCAAATGGATCTAGTAAAACCTGTACCAGACATGGGGGACAATGCCCAAACAATTGAGGAAATGTACACAGACAGTGTGGCTTGCCAGGTAGATGAGTCTGAGGTCCCAGGTCATAGTCAAACTAATCTTAAAGAGAAGAACATAGAACAAGAGAGTGAAGCCTGTGAGGAAGCTGAACTCCATGCTCACACATCAGAAACAGACAGAACACAGTTATCTGAGCAACATCCTGAGTTGAATGATGTTCAAGGCAGCAAGACTGAAAAATATGTTGATGATACTGAAGCAGACATAGACAAACACAACATAAATGCAGAGGAAGAAGACATCTGTCAGGAAACCAGGGTGTATACTGAACATCCACAAGACAAGCATGGTATGTTTACGGAGCAATATGAGGATGGAAACCAAGAAGCAGATCAGCAGAGCAATGTAGTTATCCAAGAAGAGGATTTTAGTGATAATGCTAAATCCCAGCTCCAGGAACAAGGAATAGCGAACTGTGACTCTGATTCTCAAAACAGCCATGACTCAGAGGCTAGAATTGAGAAGCTGGCACTGAAATTACCCAGGGACGAACATGATCATGACATTTCTATTGGAGAAGAAACAGAGAATACAAATGAGCTGGAAGAAGCAAGGTCAGAGGCATTGGAATGTAATGCAGATGATGCTGAACCAGACATTGATGATGCCTTAGTGGAAGAGAAGGATGATAAGGATACAGGATCTATAGCATTAGAATATGAAGATCCAAATGAAGAATCACATCATTCTTCAATGTCAGATGAAGGAGGAGAACAGTCAGACAGGACAATGACAGGGTCTTGTAAATCCCCCAAATCAGAAAGTGAGCAGGAAGAACACGAGGAGAAACAGAGTAATGCTTTAGATTCTCACCATACGGAACCAGAAACAAACTCTTCTGCAATGTCAGATCAAGATGGTGAACGCTCCTGCCAAATAAAGTCAGAATCTCACAAATCTCAACAATCTGAAAGTGAACACGAGCAACAGATATTAAAGATGGACAGTGTTAGTGAGGAGAAAGAAGACCATGAGGACAAACAGAGCAACACTTTAGATTCTGATGAGGACTTTGAAGCAGAACCAAAGTATCCTACTCTATCAGATGAAGATGGGGAATACACTGATAAAGAGAAGACACAGTCTTTTAGATGCCAAGGCTCAGATGCTGAAGATGAGCTCCAGACATCAGAAGAGGAGAAGGTTCCTGAGGAAGAAGATGAAGAATCAGATGAGCATGAAGACGAACAGAGCATTGCTTTAGATTCTGACAAGGGCTTTGATGCAGAACCAAGCAGTTCTGTCACGTCTTGTCAAGAAGGTGAAGACTCTGATCACAACAGGTCCGGATCTTGCAAAACCCAGGGCAGTGAAGATGAACAGGGTTTTCAGAAAGTAGAGGAGGTGAGTGTTTCCAAAAAATGTTTTGGTTCTGCTGAGGAGAAAGATGAAGATGGAGAAGATCGTGAGGAGAAACAGAGCAATGCTTTAGATTCTGATGAGGACTTTGATGCAGAACCAGACTGTCATGAAGCGTCAGAACAAGACTGTGATCAGGATCATATACAGTCTTGTAAATCCCACCAATCAGAAGCTGAACATGAGTTCCAGACACTAGATGAGCAGAATGTTTCAGGGGACAAAGCTGGAGAAGTAGATGAGCATGAGGACGAACAGTGCAATGCTTTAGATTCCGACTTTAATGCAGAACCAGAGTTTTCTGCAGTGTCAGATCAAGATGGTGAACTCTCTGACCAAGATGGGCTACGGTCTTATAAATCCCAAGAGTCTGAAGCTGAATATGGACTCCAGACAAAAGAGCAGGAACACATTATTGAGAAGCAGATCAGTTCTGCTGAAGAGATATATGATGAAGCAGATGATTGTGTGGGCAGCCAAAGTAATTCCTTATCTTCCGACAATGTAGATGCTCAGTCTAACTGCTCTAGTATGCCAGACCCTGAAACCAAGCCCACTATGAGGAGAGTGTCCTGCAACACTCAGGATACAGAAACACAGAAAGCACAGTCTGAAGATGCCATAGATGAGGTTGAGCATGGCTCCCATGGTGTGCATCCAATGGAGATCCCCCAGGAACTGCTTGACTTGGTGAATTTAGCTCTGTTATCCTCTGCTCTTACTTTCACATATGACTCAAATGGCCATCTGAGAATAGAGCCAGATAAATGTAAAATCAGTGGAATGTCTTTAGGTGATGGTCAATATGTTCAGAGATGTCTTCCTAGCCCCAACACGTCAGACCTCTCTGATTACAGGCCAGAGACATCATACAGCGGTGGAGATCTTTCACAGGTTTCTACAGATCTTTGTACAGAGACTGGAGAGGAGGAGCTAGAGAGGCTATCCACTTGCCAAGGCAACAGCTCCAAAGATGTCAAGAGCCATGATAAGTCACTGAAAAACAGACTGATGGACACTAAAGCAGACACAAAACGAATAGCTAGCCCTAGTGTAAAAAGTATCAACAGCTGTACCTCTCTTCATGATTCCATGGCTAATGGTATTATACAGGAGCCGGACTACAGTAACACCTCGAGCTCATTTAAAGACGATTCTGACCCCGTACAAAGCAATGTTGGTCACTCAGAGGTAGGTAGCGGCAATGGAATCCTGATAGACAAGGGCAGATGGCTGCTAAAAGAAAACCACCTCATTCGGAAATCTCCTCCTGTTTTGGTTGGAATGTATGAAAATGCAGACACCACATCAGTGGATACAGGTCAAGACAGTGAGGTTGCCCCCAACTCACCTTGTGTCATCCAGCATTCCCCACTAGCTGCCATATCCTCGTCCGAGCTGGAGGAGATGGCAAAGCCATCTACACCCAAATGTACATACTTCAACATGCCTCACAGTAGTGACTCCGACCCCTTTCTGGATAACCAGAGCATCAACAGTAGCAAAGTCGTGAGAAACATTCAGAAAAGCAGGGAACTCAAAGTATCTCCAATGGGTGAGCCCTCAAAAACATTGGCAAAGAAAAACGGAAGTCTCCCCTCGTTCGCGTCTGTGGAATTCAAACTGCCTGATGGGAAAGTCCATCCAGAGGGAGGCCTGGCATCCACTGCCATGGAGAAGACTGCGAGGTCCCAGAGCATAAGCAGTAGGGTGGTTCAAGAAGAGGAATCAGCAGAGGGTCTGAACCTCAGGTGTGGGCGGCACTGCCCAATACTGTAAAGGGAAATCTACATTTAGGAGCCAGTATAATAATGCCGAAGTCTTTTAAATTTGTGGTGAAAGAAGATATTCCCACTCACACTTTGGTGCCTGCTTTGTAATCTTCCCTGGATTAAATTGTAAAAATGTTACATTTTCAAAAACATTGAACATCACTTGTCTTTTCCATCAACTTTATTTACACATTGAGCTAACCTACTTGAATATATAAACATTCCTAAGTGGTATTTGTTTATTTGTCTATAATTATCATCATCATTTAACCCTTCTGCTACGACCATTTGTTTTTGACAGTTTCCATTATACACAATGTTGCTCAGGTACAAAATGTGAAGGCCCAATGTGGAGTAGGGCCAGGAAAATGCCTTTCTTTCTTTTCTTTTTTTTTAACAGTGGTCAAGTACATGTTACTAGTACTGAAACAGGCCACTCAACCAACAGTTAAAATGTAATCTGTGACATGTATAATAATAATAATAGTTATAATAAATACTGTTTATGTGTACAAAATGTGGGCAATAATGTAACTAAACCAATTCATGGTATTTAAATACATGTAAATAGTAAATACATGTAAATAGTAACTCAAGCACATTGTGTTACATTTTGCTCTTGTAAATATGAGATTTTGCATTTGTATGTGTTAACACCCCAAAGCCCTTCCGAGTTCTCCATTCGGAGAGTTGTAGAGGCTGCATCCAAATTGCAGTGGCTTTATCAATAGCCCACTAAAAGTACAGAAGATACTAAATCACTTGTTACAAATGTTAAATGTAATAAATGTACATGTAAGTCCTTGACGAATGTAGAAAAAAAACATTTCCAGTGGCAATTAACCTGTCAAAGTATCTCACCTGACAAGCTCTAGGATTACACTGAAAACATTCATTGAGATGATCACATTTTACTGGATGTGGCTAGAGGTGGTTCTGACATCTTTGTGCCATTGAGCTCTTTTGTAATCACCATCTTACCCCACAGTATTGAACACTGCATCCAGGAAAATGATGCACCCTAAAGTCATTTTTATTAAAAGAAATGACCAGCCCAGGCAATCACACACTGTTGCCAAGAAGTAAGACTGAACACAATGGCAGCTTTGTGCATTTCCTGTATTGTTATAAATTGAATAAAAAATCTCAAACAGAACTTGAGAGCGGTGTGGTCTTTGCTTTGCTTGCCCTAAAAATATTACATTATTCACAAGAAAAATGCACACACAAATGTGCCTTAAGAAGCAAGGATATATTTATTACATCATTATTATGAGTAATTTGATAATATAGCAATTAATTTGATTTGTATGTTTTTTATAATGGACAATACGACTGGATTTAACTGAACAGTAACCATGCATAGTCTTTTATACAGTCCAGAATCTTTTACTGAAGAAAGAGCAAGCTTTTGTAAATACTTCATATATAAATAAAACACCATGTGGCAAAAGCAACAAAATGCATTTTACATATTTTTTTTAATCTGTTGTGCTCCCTTGAATCGCTCATGAAATAGTGTTAAATATTTTGAAAATGAAACATTAAAATGCTATGTGATTTGCAGCCTTATTTAGGCTTAAATGGATGTACAATGGGTGTTCATGGGCAATGCTAAGACAATTTAATGTTGATTTACTACAGTTATCTGTAGATCCTTTGAACATGTTAGTACCTGAAGATGATGATCTGTAACTAAAAGGCCATGACCTTTTTGTAATCACCATCTTACCCCCACAGTATTGAAGCATGTTGATGATGTACCCTAAAGTCATTTATATAAAAGAAAGGTCAGATCAAATCACACACTGATGTTCTGATAATGTGGAGGGAGATGGAAGAATTATGTAACATTTCTATTCCACCTTCCATAAGAATTTAAGTGATCATAATCTGAGGCCCTTGAGATACAGCGGCTAAAAATAACCTTACTGCTGCAAAACATACTGATGCCATTGGTTACAGAATCATTTCTAAACTACTGAAGGTTCCAGTGAGCACTTTTGGGGCCATAACCGGAAGTGTAAAGAACATAATTTCACTATGAACCGGCCACAACCAAGTGCTTCCCCGCAGAATTTCATACACAGTGGTGATAAGAATGATCAGAAGAGTTGTCCAAGAGCCAACAGCCATTTGTGAAGAGCTTCAGAAAGACCTGGAATTAGCAGGTACAAGTGAAAGAAAACAATAAGCAACCGTCATGGCCTGTGTGTGTATAGACTTCTATGGTTTGATTTCTTTGCATGTGTGGATTGGATGGGTTATTATCAACATATGGTAAGACTTTTCATATCATGTTCAATACATATTTTACCAGCTGTATAATACATAAATGAGAAATGATTTAACATGCTCAGTGTCTTCCACATATCTTAAATACGTGAGAACTGTTTTGTTGAAATTCGAAATAGAATTTAAAAACTGATTCCATATTCACATACCTACTATTGCTCTACATCAGGGGTCACCAACCCTCCTGCTTGCGGCCTACTTTCCTGCAGTTAGGCCCATTCTCGGCCCTACCTGCCACTCCTCCCCCTCACCTTACCTACTGCACCTAATCCAGGCAATCAAGGACAGAAGAAGTTAATGAGCTGGAGCAGGTGTGGTATAGTAGATTACTATGAGCAGATTATTTGCCACGCTATGAACACCACACACATGCGCATTCGATACAAATCTGACAAACAGTTATTCAAGAGGTTTTTATGTTTTTTATGAGTTATGCAATGTTTCTTGAGGTCATAGTGAGGCAGATGCTAAGAGTCAGTTGTATATTAAAAGCCCTCTCTTAAGAGCTGCTCTAGACACTAGACACTAAACAACTTATGCCCTATGAAAGAATTCATTATTGAGCCCTTGCAGTGCTGGGCCATTGGAATAATCTACCCTTACCGCTCCCCTGGCTGGTCATATTTACTTAAATGCCTAAGCAAAAAGAAGCTTTGGTAGTCAGCGA
This sequence comes from Lepidarchus adonis, assembly GCA_037576955.1. Classification (NCBI taxonomy): domain Eukaryota; kingdom Metazoa; phylum Chordata; class Actinopteri; order Characiformes; family Lepidarchidae; genus Lepidarchus; species Lepidarchus adonis. The sequence continues at coordinate 15,465,780 of JBBIGC010000013.1, read as the reverse complement.
TATGAAACGTTACATTTATTAGGGTATTAAAAACATTCTGAAGAATAAATCAGCTCCTGTTGGCACATAAGTGAACAAGTGTAAGATACCAGTCGTTCACCAGTCTCTCAGAATTAAAATACTCAGAAAGCAGACAAACAAGCTTCAGAGCACAGGAAATCAGGCTAGCCTCTGTATTATTGATGTTACGCTGTTATGTATAGCTACATCTAAATATTCTGCATTCAGTCCCAGTTTATTCCGAGCATCTGGCAGCTGAGCTCCCACAGCTTCTGCGCCATTTCATCATCTCTAGCAGCTCTAGTGCAGCTTGAAGGGCCACAGTCACTAAAAAAGGGCAAAAGATTAGAATGTTATTATATTTTCACACGCACACAGATGGGTAAAATCAGTTAAATGTATCTTAAGTAGGTATTTTATTTTTTTCAACGTAATTTGCATATCACTGGACAGAAAACAATCCAATATCATTTGTAAGAAAATGGTAAGAACTTAATGGAATGTGTCATTTTATTCTCAAACTTACTATAGCATCATTTAATATAGCCTAATATCGGTATAACAAGCAATCATTGATATTTCACAAAAGTTTCCAGTATTTTAATGCCTATTACTGTTATTATAAGCAAATACTATGCCAGATGTGAGGTTTTAGGGGATATGGAAGTAAGCGCAGGCCTAAGAAAAAAAACGGGATACGTTTTGAAACGTACAACTAATAACAAACACAGTAACAGTCTCATAAACACAATCACAAGCCCACACGTACAATAACCAACAAAGACTAAAACGGCTTACCAACCAAACGTAAACGGCTTAAATACATAGGGATAATAACATACGCCTGGTGAAGGGCAGAGACAGAACAAGAACACGTGACAAGACCTAAGTTAGCATAGTTACACTATAAAGTACAGTACAGTATGGTACATTTTTAATGGTAAGACTAAAACTGGTTATCAAACTTATTTTAAAACTGCTGAATTACAGTAAAAGGCCGAATTTCTTATCAATAAATGACAGACAAATGAGCTGGCTTGAGCTCACTTTCCAGACTGGTTTTGTCAAATCATTCACTTACATGTGTTTTGTTTTTTCCTGAGATTGTCAAATTGCTCATTGAGTTGGCACTAGAACGTTTTTCCCAGGGCATAGTACATTCTTTGTACATGTACAGTGTGTGTGCCCACAAAAGCAACATGATTATTTGTATTTTTTGTATGTGATGACATTAGCATGAAGCTAATTAAGGATATGAGCTTTTTTTAACTACCTTAGTTATATACCTCCAGTGCAAAACTAAAGAATTAACTCTGGAACAGTGGTGCCCAGCTCCAGCACAGTGTGGCAGTTCCCTTCCTCAAACACACTCACTGAACCTGGCAATGAAAGCTGGGACAGTTTATTCTGGAGAAATCAGCAGATTTTGAAAAAAATGCAATGGGAAAATCCCCCCTACACACACTTCAGACCTCTCCCCCCCAAACACATGAGCATGCATTGCATGATTCCTTTTTCATCCTCATGGTAAAGCCTTAGTTCCACTGCTATTGTGCAGCTGACTCGTTTGCCTTACCTGTCATCTGACTAGAAAACTCTAACCCTCACACACACATTTAGTGGATTTGGGCGTCCTTGGCTAAGACTATGTTTGCGATAAGAAGAACACTGTATGTCTGTTTAGTTTTTGGTAAAACATTCCTTTAAAAAAGAGACTACCTGTAATAGCCCCCGCTCTCTGACTGCAACGCTGGTTCCACAGCACAATAGATTGAAGTCTGAGCTCCCTGCACAGTTGTCTTAGTGAAAGGCCTGACAACTTTCCACAGGAACAGGAGGCCCAGGTTCATGTGTCTCTTCAGTTCAGTGCGAACGATTCCTGGGTGGACGGCATATACTGTCACACCTGTATCTATTAAAGGTACACACATTAGAATTAAGAGAAAACAATGTCTTAGTGTCAGTACTACACTAGATTCTATTATTTATTATCAAAATAAGAGAAATCTTTATTTATAAAGCTTTAAAATAAGGTCAGAAAGGATTTCGCAAAGTGCTTTTGAGGAATCATTAGGGTTCTCTACACAGCTTTTAAGGGAATAATTGTTTGAGAACCAGGGCTGAAAGTGAGATGTGAAGAACCTCAACGTAACATCAATGTCACATTATGTTTCCATTATATGAACATTTACTTTGAATTTTTTCAGACCTAGTTCTTATGGAACTAGATGGCCGTTATATAAAGAAACATTTGTGACACTCATTTTTTAAGAATAGATCATTTTAGTCAGTTTGCAATTTACTTGCTAATCACAATTTAATAAAACTGTTCCCACTTTACTCAAAACATTTTTATATTAATGATTTATTTATACAAGCATTATTTTGTGCAGAACTTGTACATTATGTGGACTTTGTTGTTGTTATCTTACAAAAATGTTTCTTCAAAGGAGGGAACCAGAAGTGGCTCTTCCATTACATAGTTTTTTTTAAATATTGAAGATTGTATTTGTACATGATTTCAGGGTGTCACACCATACTCACCCTTAAGTCTTTTGGCTAGGGATCGGGTGCAGAGGATGTTTGCCAGTTTACTCTGACCATACACCCTCCTACTGTGGTAGTTTCTCTCACTGTTGATGTCATCCAGCTTAATGGTGCCCCACTTGTGAGCCATGGAAGACAAGATGAGGATTCTGGATGGAGCAGACTTCTTCAGCAGATCAATCAGCAGGAAGATGAGCAGGAAGTGACCTATGAGGCATCAGGGCTGGCACTATTAGAAACAGGTACAAGTCAACTTGTAAATTAACTGTGTCTGTGTTTCCCAACATTTTTAGTGTTTTCCCCCAGAAAATACTCATTAATGAGCTGATTCATTGATCCAAGTGTGACAGGACCATAAGAAACATTACACTGTGCAGGTAAGGACCAGGGCTGGGAATTTTCTCACATCTAATCTCATTCTTTTGGGAAAAACCTCAGAAAATGTTAGAATGTTACTTCTAAAATAAAAACAAAAGTGGCTGCTCCACGTGTAGGTGGGTTAATGGTCACATTTCATTATGTTGCACTTTGTGCAGTTCACGATGCCAAATAGCCACTTTCACTTGTTCATTCACACTGAAACTGTTTGCTTTAACAGCCTTAAACAAAACCACACATTAGACCACCAAGAATGAATTTTTATAAACATTTTTAATAAAGCCACTTTTTACCTCGTTTTACCTTATTTTACCTCCACAGACTTCACTGTGCCTCGATTGACGACTAACCCTATCAAAACATTTGATAACTGGTGGAGACATGTCACAGATTGCATCTCAGTTTTGTATCTATGAACTACATTCACACCAGAACAAGCAACCAAAACTAAACACAGCTTAGCATGATCTGTTTTCCACACCTAGCCACTGAACACAGCTTAGCATGATCTGTTTTCCACACCTAGCCACTGAACACAGCTTAGCATGATCCGTTTTCCACACCTAGCTCCTGAACACAGCTTAGCATGATCTGTTTTCTACAGCTAGCTACTGAACACAGCTTAGCATGATCTGTTTTCTACAGCTAGCTACTGAACACAGCTTAGCATTATACACCTAGCTAAACATCACTATTTGTCAAAACCAACTTATTCATACAGAAACTTGGAATTAGCTCAGTTTAGATTCCACTAGCTTCATGAACACTTTACACTTTACACCCAGTAAATGGAGCTGTCAGTCAAGGCACAGTGAAGTCTCTGGAGGTGTGGTCAAGGTGAAAAATGACCAACCACGAAAGAGACAATGACTTCCTTGGTTCCTGCCCAAAGTTGTCAAAAGTCACATTCCCACCAGCAGGATTCTATCTCCGTCACACTTTAGTAAATGAATTTAGGTTGTTGAATTTTTGCACAAGGACTCATTCTGTGTGTGTAGTTAACGTCTGCACACGTGGAAGTATACAAGTGACTCATAAGCATTTTTGGGGGCAGGACTTGACACAAATCTAATGCCATAGTGACAGTCACAGGAAACACCTTTACCCAAATGGTTGACTCCAAACTGCATCTCAAAGCCATCTGCAGTCTTAGAATAGGGACACATCATGACCCCTGCATTATTTATGAGAATATGAAGTTGTTTCTCTTCTGAAAAGAAAACACAAATTTGTGCATAAGAGCTACAACGACATTAAAATCTTGGGTACAGCCAGTATAGACACAGTATTACTTCCTTAAAGACTAAAAAGTTTTAAAATGCTAATAGGCTAACTGCACAAACATTGAGAAAAGTATACAGCCACCAACATAATACAGAGTGAGGGTGTGTCGCTTCTGACTAGAACAGGATCAGGATCGGATTCATTCTTCTTGTTGAATCTGGCCCCATACAAATACCTGGTATAGAACCAGTGCTGTCTGTATAAAGCTTATTTGCATGCAGATTAATGTTTAACATAATTTCAATATGCCAAATAAATTAGATTTGATATTATATGTGGATTGTTTGAGACAGTCACTGTGAAATATTTAAATCCCATCTACAAAAATGTTCACTGAAGCATTTTTGAGATACTGAAATTTCTACTTCCAAAGACTGTAGCAGTGATGCAGTGTGTTCAATTTTGTGATGTTTGAACCTTGACATCACAAGACATTTTTGCTTTGGCTTATTCAGTAGGTGGCACTACTCCACAGACGAGTCATAATAAGCACCTCCTTGAGGCCAATGTGTAAAGGTGTGTGCGTGTGTGTGTGTGTGTGTGTGTGTGAAAATATTGATATGGAAATATATCTTAGTTCTTGCGCACGCGATACGATAATCAATTTGCAGACGGCAATATCGACATTTAAATTAATAATTATTCAATGCCAATTTAACTTATTTGTTTTAAATCAATTTCTTTTAGCCACATTTAAATCTAAAGTCTGACTTTGGCTTTTCAGAACAGACAGTGTATTATTTTGTCACAGCCGCATCTCTGAGCGTCTCTTTCCCACACTTTAACATAGATGGATGACACTACAAGCGAACTATCAGCTTTTGCTGAACTGTCCTCCACAATAATATAGATCTGACAGGAGCGAAACGCTCCACAATTTGTCTGGTATACACAGGGTTAAAACGAGTTAGCTGTAGCAGAAAGCGTGTTTCATTGGGAGCAATGCATTATGGACTATGAAGTGTGTCTGGGGAGGGAAAATATGGGAGTTGTAGTCCGGTTGGTAGCACAATGCTACTGCAAATTTTTAAGTGACAAAGGCGAACAGAAGTGAAGCTCTGAAGCCGAAGTAGTGATTTCTCTGCACTTTCGACCTTGCAAATATCGGAATGTTAACAATAGCACTGCAGTTATTTATGTAAATTAATAATGCATCCCTGTGTTTCTCGCTATGTCATTGTCGTGTGATGTATTGATTATCGCAGTATTGCGATATTCTCGTTATCGTGGGCCACGTATCGCATGTCATATTGTGAGATACCCTGATTCCCACCCCTATTGTGTATCAACTACAAACGCTTGACCAGTGTATATGTTTAAAAAGAATGAAGGAACATGAAGCCAGAATGTTATTTGGAGTCTTCACTCACCATTGTTGATTATCTCTGCAAATTCTCTGATTGACTTGGTGTCAGCCAGATCCAGGGCCTTGATGACAATGTTTTGGTTGCCAGAGTCCTGAATGATCTCTCTCTGGGTCACTTCGGCTTTTGCTATATCTCTGCATGCCATGATGATCCTGGCCCCTGTGAGATAACACTAAGTGGTGATCATGTAACAGTCATGGTTAAGCAACCCAGTACACTAGGCCATTTGTGGCCTTTCGTCTGAACATGTAAATCTGTTGATGCTATCTCTGCCTGCAAAGCAGTCGTGTAGTACATTGACAGGTTACCTCGTTTCGCCAAGTCTCTGGTGGTTTCCTTGCCAATGCCAGTGTTGGCCCCTGTAATAATGACTGTTTTGTCATCGAGTCTTACATCAGAAGACCACTGGGCAAAGAAAAGAGCTCTATAGACAGAGTGAGAACAGTGAAGATAAATGAGTGTTACAGGTTGACAGGTTTATGGCTGGTTTTGTTATGGACTAAATCAGGGCTGACATAGTTACACAGTTCAAATTTAACTGTTAACTTCCTTATGAATCACCAATGAGTAGTTGGTAGTTTGCATGATTATTGCCTTTCAGCACAAAACAAAGCTGCGTATATGCAATTTTTTGTGTGAATTGTATGTTATTTTTATTCATGTAGTCTTTTAAATGAATGCCTGTTTTGTGCAGTTAAATCTTTTGAGTCTAAGCCCTTTATGGCTTTCTGTTGTTATGTCACAATCCACTGGTCTTTTTCCTTGTTTAGTTTTTTCTAATTGTTGTTGTGTTCCTGTGTTCTTTTAGTCTAACCTTTGTTTATGTTAACCATGTGATTTCTGCCCCTTAATTATCATGTCCATGTATATCTCATTCATGTCTCCTCCCCTGTCCAGGTGTGCTGTTTTCTGTTGGTTTATAGATCTGTATGTTTGGTGTAATTCCGGTCTGATCTGTTCTGTTCTGTTGTTCTGTTAAGTTCTCTGTTTTATTCCCTGTTTGGATAATTGTTCTGTTTTGTCCTTGTTTATCCTCAGTGTTTGATTTAACCAATAAGCATTATTAAAACTGCATTCCCTTGTGCTTTACCCTTACAAGTTAGGTCTGTTTTAATAGATTTTCCTTTTGATTATTACTTGATTATTCATAAAATCCACAGTGATGGTCTGGATTAAACTAAATCTAACTAGAAATATAAAATAGAAGTATTCTGCTGATACTCCAATGGGTACTAAAGGTGACACATACATATACAGTTTACTGTAAAAAATATATAGCTAAAATCTTCTTTAAACCTCAGAATTTTATTACTTTTATAACTTATAGGCATTTTACCAACATTATTGTAAATACAAACTTTTGTTTCTATAAAAATTTGCTGAAATAAAATGTATATATAGTTCCAGCTTGTTGATTGGTCAAACACTAGTAAATGCAACATTTTCTTTTTTTTATTGAAGTCATCCATCATGGAAAACTGGAGAATATTTCAGATTTAGAATGTTGTTTTTTTTCAGGTAAATTAACTTTGAGAACTGATGTGGTTAATTGTGTATTATCAGTCAGTTGGCCAGTTGTGTGGGCTAAATGCTGGCAACCTCCGCTGTAAACCACTCCTAACGTTCTAGCATTCAGAGAAGATCAACATGCTGTAACTGTAGCATTCACAGTAGGGGTTCACCAGTAGGATGATATATATATATATATATATAATCATCGTTCTGGTGAACCCCTACTGTGAATGCAT
>JBBIGC010000013.1:15445443-15457738 GCA_037576955.1 Lepidarchus adonis | reverse complement strand
CACACACACACACACACACACACACACACACACACACACACAGAGTATACTTTATATTTAAAATATATATAGTTTACCTTGCATAGCAGCATGTACATGTTTGGCTCAATACAGTGCTGTACATTTTTGAACATCAACAGCCAGAGCTGCAAAGTCCGGACATAATCCCCTCGCTTTTCGGTGGGTAGTCAGTGTCGTACTTTTTAATGAACAGTCTGATTTTGGTTTCTTACTTGGTTCAGGTCCCCCACTCTTTTTTATTCCCTTTCTTTGGAAGTAAATAAACTGTTAGCCGCTAACTAGGTGACTCTGCTGGAGTTTTGCACGCGGTGACGCTTGCTACAAACGATAACGCTGGATTGGCTGTACGTCAATCAACTGCCAAACGCCACAGTGGGGATGGATGATTGGCTTCATCTGTACTGCAGTATTTTCTGCGGCTCATGGTTCACTTGTGTGTTTACTGTGTGGTCTCACGTGCGCGGTAGTTTATTTCGAAAGGCAGGGCTCCGAGATCGACTAGCGATGCCTTTGCGATCGACGTATTGAGCACCCCTGTTCTATATAATGGAGGATTTGCTGCTTTTATGAAGAACATGTTGGTTTTTTTTTTTTTACTATGTAGCCTTTCTAGCACAAAAGGATTAGCCTCAAAGATGTAAGTATAAGGAACTATATTTAACAAAGGCAATGAATAAATGAAAATCCACATCTTCTTTGTATAAGGAACCATCTGCCAGCTTAGATGTTTGTGGTCTTTGGTTGAGAACCTGTTCTATCTTTATCTATTCTTTTTAGAGCCATGTATAGCACCAACACAAGCTTCCCTATTGCTAAGTCCTATAACCTTTTTGGTGCTACACAGAACCCTTTCTGCTAACAGTGAGTATGTATGGTGTGTTTATGGACAATTTTAGGGTGGCCCAAGAGCTCTAGAGCTCAATGCGCTGCAACTTGCACAACACGTGCAAACAGAAAAAGAAAAAAAAACTAATTAAGAAAACGTCTCCATCAGCTTGACAACACAGGTGCTGCAAATTCTCACAACACAACCAAACACACAAACGCGCTGCAAATAACAAGAGCACAACGGAAATGTTTCAGGGGGACCTCAAAAAGCGACGAACCCATCTGGGACCTGATTATTTGTTCAGTGGCTTTTGGTCAGAGCAGAGGTGTTGTCCGTGAACTAAAAGATGAGTTTTTTTGGTTTATTTTAACAACCTGATCATACCGTTAATTGGTCTATTGGACATTGTTAGACTAATTTGACAAAATAGGCACTTAACTTTGAAACTGTAGTCCCAGATGGGTTCGTTACTTTTTGAGGTCCCCCTAAAACATTTCTGTTGTGGTCCCTGCTATTTGCTGCGCGTTTGTGTGTTTGGGTGTGCTGTGAGAATTTGCAGCGCCTGTGTTGTCAAACTGATGGAGACGTTTTCGTAATTTGTTGTTTTTTTTCCTGTTGTTTCTGTGCGTTTTCTGAAGTTGCAGCGCATTGAGATCTTTCGGCCACCATACAATTTGTACTTTGCACCAAACAAACGTTCAGACCTAGTGGTTCTGAATTTGAGCTCCGTGTTCATCTAGAGCAGCCATTGCACAGCACAAGCTGTTTAGAAGGGCCTTTAAGGGAAAGCATACCACTCCGCTGCTAGTATTGCAACCACCTGACAGTCATGTGACCCAGCTTCCAGCAACGTTCCTTTTACTCTTTATGGGCTTTACCTAAAGAGCCTTTACTCTGCAGCAAATCTGGCACCGAGAGTTCAGGTTGAGTATGGATGCATGTGTTGCATACAATATCTCAAATTCACAAAATGATTCTGATTTATATTTGCTAAACTGAACTAAATCTAACCCTGGGCCTAAACCTATCCTTCACTCCACTGAGGTCTCAGATCTGCCTGCCCTGTACAATTTTGTGTTCACTCTCCCACTTCTGTTTAGGAACAGCTAGGTAATGAAGTAAGTAGATGGATCAGGAATGTCAGGAGTAGGGAAAACGCTAATATGGGAAGGTAGTTCTCCAGGACTGGGTTGGGAATCACTGCTCTAAACGCTGTTTACCAGACAGCCTGTTAAAACAACCTTTTGGGGGCAATCCCAATCAAGTGAAACCCCCTCTCTGATAAAACGACCAGCTGCTAAAGGTTCTCACAAACTACTACCTGTAATAGGTATTTGCGTCGCCACCTAGTGGTCAAATTTGGTCCAGAAATGTTTCTTTCTTGTAATGGTTTCTATTGTGTATGTATGTATTATATATGTTTATGCTTTTACCTGATTTATGATCAAGTATGTTTGTAAGGAATATTTTAATTCAGGTATATGTTAGTCATTATAATGTGTTTCCTGCTCAATTTCATTAAATTTTTATTATACTTTGCTTGTGATAGCTCCTCTCTTTTTGTCTTGTGAAGGCCTCAGAAGGAGTGACACTACAAAGTCTGTGGTTACAGCTATTTTGTCGATACCTTTGTGCTTCTACTTGTGTTGTTCACTATTAGTGTTTTTGCTTCTACTCTCATTGATGTGAACAAGCTGCTTCTGTCTTTTATACCCTGATTGCGACTGACCTTACTGCCAAATACACACAGCAGGTAGGTCTCCTATGTAAACTGTGCATTACAGTGTAAATATGCCTCTCTGCATCATCCTGACTCATGCTGACAGCACAAAACAGATGTTTATACCAGAGGAAACTGCAACAGTGTGTGTTTCTCAACTTCTGCCTGCCCTCTGCTAAAGCATCCCTGCGTGTGTTTGTTTCTGAAAACCTGGCCAGTCTGCACAAAGAGTAAAGTTCAGTTCAGAGGGAATTCCTGAGTCCTGCCCCATCATTCAGGGCACTGAGCTTTTATCTTTTATTGCCATCATGCCACCAAACACCTGACCTCGTTAGACAACACCAGCATTCCCCACTCTCTGCTCTCACTCCTTTACACTGAACCAATACAGAGAGCGAGAGGAAGATAGAGAGAGGGAGAAAGAGAGGCAGGGAGACAGAGAGGAGGGGAGAGAATAATAGGGAAGGGGTGTGACAGGAGGAGAAAAAAAGTGAGAGAGAGAGAGAGAGAGAAGAAAGTGGGTGTGAGAGTTAGAGAAAGGAGAACAAGAGAGAGAGGAAGACACAAAGGAAGAAAGAATGAGAGAGGAAGGAAGAAACAACAAGAGAAATGTATGTAGAGAATATTTAGACTCTGTCCTAACACATCTCTTTGCATTCCTCACGTTTTCCTGATCATACGTTTACTTTCTGGTTACATCGATTTTTTTTTTATTTTTTGCAGAAAGTTCAACAGAAGTCATAAAGTGAAAAACCACAAACCTCGCTGGGCGCTTTTGTCAATCTTTAATCCATGTTGCAGAGCTGATGTCAACACTTCCTCAAGCGTCTCGGGAGCCGCCTGAGGTTGGTACAGCAGAGGAGAGCTGAGCAGTGGGTGAAAGTTACACTGGCTATAGCTTCTCAGGCCTCTCTCGTATGAATGAACTGACCTCCAAGTGCTGAAGACATAAGGCCTCATTCGTAGAAGAACCAAAAAAGAACTGAGTACAGGACTGGTGAGTATCTGTCTTTACAGCTCTTGCATGCACCTCAGATGTCAGGTTGGCTTGTTAATCTGTAATATGAAGCAGGAATCCTGATCCTGATCAGACCAGAGTGAATGTCTGAAACTGTGCTATACCATAATAAACACAGCAATGGCAGAAATACCTAAAAGTGTTCCTTATGACTTTTGGTTTCATTCCAGAAAATATGAAATGCACACCATAGGTTTAGCTCTGGAGTTTAAACATCTATGTTGTAAAATCCAAGGTGTATTGCTCTAGGCTGATAAGGGAAGTCTTTTGCAACTTCTGCTTTGACTCATGGTTTTTCAGATAGCATACTGTCTCCTTTCACCAAAAACAAACAAATCACCATATACATTAGAGTTGGGACATATTCAGAGCATGTGACTTTCCATCATAACCACTTATTTGTCAAAGGTTTGCAAATTTGGATAAAATTGATGTAGAACATTACATTATGTGGAGGCTCTTCACAACTTCTAAGAGAGCTCTTCACCTTTCACATCTCATTTTCACAAATGGTTCTTTAAAGAACCACCAATTGGTTTTTAGAGAACCAAACCCCTATGTCACCCTTTTAGGCATCTTTATTTTAAAGGTTGAGGAAGGCTACTTTATCTGAGATGAGACAAAAGGTCTATGAATCATTACTATTCTCTGTTATATAATGCATAATGTTTTATCCAGATCAGATCATTTCGGATTAGACAATTGGATTCAATTTCGCAAGCTAACTAAGGTCAGTGAAGTCAAGGAAAGATCAGTCTGTATTCCCTACCATCTTAGTATCCTTTTGTCAGTCCTATATATCTCAGGTGTAAATATTCAAGCCTTGGTATGACTGCAGTAGACATGTTTTTTGGTGCCTGCATTACAGTGGAGGAAAAAACTATTTGACCCCTCACTAATTTTGTAAGTTTGCCCACTGACAAAGAAATGAACAATCTATCATTTTAATGGTAGGTTTATTTTAACAGTGAGAGAAAGAATATCAAAAAGAAAATAACATTATATAAACATATAAATTGATTTGCATTTCATTGAGTGAAATAAGTATTTGATCCCCTAGCAAAACAAGACTTAGCACTTGGTGGCAAAACCCTTGTTGGCACCACCGAGGTCTGACGTTTTTTTGGTTGATGACCAGCAAGAGGAAGTTTGGTCCACTCCTCCTTGCAGATCAGCTCTAAATCATTAAGGTTTTAAGGTTGTCTTTTGGCAACTTGAAGCTTCAGCTCTCGCCACAGTTTTTCTATGGGAGTAAGGTCCGGAGACTGGCTAGGCCACTCCATGACCTTAATGTGCTTCTTCTTGAGCCACTCCTTGTTGCTTTGGCTGTTTGCTTTGGGTCATTGTTGTGCTGGGAGACCCATCCATCACCGATTTTCAGTGTCCTGGCAGAGGGAAGGAGGTTGTCACTCAAGATTTGATGGTTTGTGGCCCCATCCATCCACTTAGCAGAGAAACACCCCCAAAGCATAATGTTTACACTTCCATGCTTGACAGTGAGGGTGGTGTTCTTGGGATCGTAGTCAGCATTTGCTTTCCTCCAAACACAGCAAGTTGAGTTGAGGCCAAAGAGCTCGATTTTGGTTTCATTTGACCACAGAAACTTCTTCCAAGCACTTTCTGAATCATTCGTGTGTTCACTGGCAAACTTCAAATGGACCTTCACATGTTCCTTCTTGATCAGGGGGACTTCACAGGCACTGCAGGACTTAAATCCATTACGACATAGTGTGTTACCAATGGTTTTCTTGGTGACTGTGGTTTCAGCTGACTCTTAAACTCTTAATGGTTAGTAGCAGATCAAATACTTATTGTACTCAATGAATTGCAAATCAATGAATATATTGTACATAATATTATTTTCTGGATTTTCTTTTGATATTCTATCTCTCACTGTTAAAATAAATCTACCATTAAAATGATTTACTTTTCATTTCTTTGTCAGTGGGCAAACTTACAAAATCAGCAAGGGGTCAAACAATTATTTCGTCCAATGAAATGTCCAATGTGCTAAACTAGAGCTTATTCTGGAAACTTTTTTCCATTTTCCTAGTAAAGAAACAATCACATTTTTATTTGGCCAGTAGAAGTGACCAGTCATTTTTAGCAGTATATCATGTAATCTTTTGATTAAAATCATTTAATTTTGTTTTTCATTTAAAGCCATGGACAAACTGCAAAACAGCAGCATGAACCACACCTCCAACCTGCCACTCGAGTACAGGGTGAGCCTCTTGTTCTTCTACATCCTCGTCTTATTTGGAGGCAGTACAGGCGTTGGCCTAATGAGCACCACCCTGAAGTTCAACATGCTGTCCATCACCACCGTGTCTGTCATCAACCTGTTGGTGGTGCACACACTCTTCCTCCTGACTGTTCCTTTCCGCATCTACTACTACGCCACCGACAGCTGGGCCCTGGGCCTCGACATCTGCAAGCTGATCAGTGGCATGATCCACGCCCACATGTACCTCAGCTTCATCTTCTACATCGTCATCCTGACTGCACGGTACCTGGCCTACTTCGAGTGGGGCCACCGGCTGGACTTCTATCGGTCTCTGCATGCAGTCATTGCCAGCGTGAGCTTGTGGGCCATTATCCTGGGCTGCGCCCTGCCAGCCACGGTGGTCACTTATGGATCCGGAGCCAACGGAAACACAAGTGATGATGTTTGCTTCAACTTTGGAGGCGCTCTAATCAACAACAGCGTCCAAATACTGAACTACATCATCAGCACCGCAGTGCTGCTGGCCTGGGCCGTCCTGGCCTCTGTCCAGCTGTGGATCTTGTGGCACGTTTACCGCAAGCACGGCCGGGCTTCATGCACCCACCAGGAGTTTTGGGCGCAGATTAAAAGCATGGGCTTCGTGTTAATCATGTTCCTCTGCTTCGTACCTTACCATGCCTTCAGGATATACTACGTCAGCAATTACTGGGATGGGCTTCAATCAGTGAATGAAGTTTTCCTCACTTTCACAGCCTTCAGCTGTTTCGACATGCTCGTTTTTGCAGGCAGGGGGGTCTGGCGGCCTGTATACACAGAGTGTTGCACTGTTTGTGCAAGGAAAAGATGATGATTGTTTTTTTTATTAAATTTACTGACTGAACATATAAAGTAAGGATGTATTCTTTGATTCACTGAGGAAACCCTGCAACCCCACACCCCCCACCAGCCAGATGACTTAAAGGAGAACTCTTTGGTTCATATCTCTTTACATTGGAGGTGATAAAAAGCAGTAGTTGTGATGTCTAGAGGGCAAGTGTAGTCATTTATAATCACATCAGTATAATCATTATGAGTTTTTATATGGAATGCTGATTATGGTCAAACAGTATAACAATGCTAGCATGCAATCACAAACTAAAAGCAATCACACTCAATGAAATCTGTGCATCCTCTGCACTTACCCCATGCACATGTGGAGCAATGGAACAGGACAGTACCTTGCTATAGGGTTCCTTAGTGAGGCCTGGACTGAGACTTGCAACCTTCTGAGCACCAAGTGCAAGGTCCTAGGCCATCACTGCCCTTATCAGGTAATAAAGTCAGTTGCTTTATGAGTCAGATGTTGTTTACAGTGTGTAAAATTTTCTGATTTGAAATATTTTCAGTGTTAAAACTTACTGTGCCAATTATATCTGTATATAAATGTAACACTTTTACAGTGAACAACTTGGGTTGAGTCTTTAAGGAATTTCCTGTGACTTGGTTGCGACTGTGAATTAGTGGTGTCGATGAGGTTCTGTTTGATTTAATAAAGCGCCCTGTGAGTAAACTTCAGTGATGTCTTTTAACATTTTGTAGCCGATACCTAAAGGATGTTAAGCGGTGCAAAAATATCTGTTGGCGGGCTTCACACCTGCCCAGAATGCAAACCCTCTTGTAGTCTTATCCAAAACGTAGCAGCACCCTCTCATGAAGCCTTGCAAAATCAGTGTGTGTGCAGAGGATAAGGCGTTTTGAATATGAATATGCATCATGCCAAGATGATGGAATACTGTTTAGTAAACCGATCAGGCCGGATTTTCAGGAAACTGAGGACAAATACTATCCAGTGACATTTTTTCCCATTTCACACGGATGCATGAACAGTTTGTTGATTGGAGAAATGAATGTGGAAATGAGTTGAGAAGTTTGCTTTCAAACACAAAGTCAATACTCACAGAAACAAACGGACAGACAGATAGATAGACAGACAAACAGACAGCGAAAGTCAGTAATTCGTTTTAGGAAAGTCTCCAAAACCTCTTTCAAAACACATCCAGGTTTTCCTTAAGTTCATACAGATCAGTCCATGTGGTTTAGGACTCAGTATGACTTACTGTGAGCAAACCCTCACAGCTGGAGGCAGCCATTTCAGATAACAGCAGGTTCGGTATTTACAAAGCAGCTGTGAATCAGAGGACTGATCCAAAATCTGATTCCGCCATATCTGTAGTGCAAAACCAAATTCTACTCTTTGGGTGGTTTGTGTCATACTGTGTACTAAACCACATCTACTAAGTCTGCCCCATGTGAATGAAGAGTTGGATGCTGTTTTAGCAGATTCAGAGATGTTTTGAACATATTCTATGAAAGTCATTGGTGTGACTATCAACTAACCAAAGAAACGTCTCTTTGCTGACCGGCTACGTCCGAGGTAAGTGGTAAATGGTTTGGTAAATGTGTATCTCATCAAACTGCTTCTCTATTGCACAGTTACTTTATATTTGATTCATTTAACAAAATCACCTCACTAAGTCAGTGCTTAGCAATATATACCAGCCTTTCTTTAGTCTTTCTGTTCTCGCTTTAGGAATGTACACCTGCTTTTCCTCGCAGAACACATCTAGTTACACAATAGTCTTGGGTCATCTCGCATGCACATGCTGTTGAAGATCAGCCCACAGATTTTCAATGTTGTTCAAGGAGGGAGACTGTGAGTAACTTACCAAAAGCTTCGGTGTTTAAGGTATGTTTTACATCACTGCTTCAGTTTTCTTGACTGTGTCACATTTGCTCGAACCAATTCTTTCAGATGCAATATTTTAGCTAAACCCTCCTGCTGGTCCTTTGCTGGCGTATGGGATTTTGCATGATTTCTTGCCAGTGTATGAGCAGTTCTGTCTGAGGTTTCTTGGTCTTCCAGATCTTGCTTTGGCTTCCACATTTCCCCAGAACGGCTATTTCTTAATGACATTTTGGACAGTAGAAATTGCGAGCTGGAAGCACTTTGGTGTCTTTTTATAGCCTTCCTCTGCTATGCAGGCATCAATTAGACTAATTTTCAGACCCTTAGCCAGCAGCTAGAGGAGCCCATGGTTGTTAAGTGTTAGCACTAGTCTGAAGAGTCTGTGAATTTATTATGCATTGGAAATGCCATCAGCTGATAACTGCTAATGACAATTCTTGACCTGCCTAGCTTGTCCTAATGAGTCCATTAAGAGTCCTAACAAGTTAATTAAGCAACTGGAAGGGTGTTAAAACTTTTGAACATGCAATATTTACCATGTTGAACATAAACTGACTGCATCAAATTGGCATTTATATAAAAATAAATACATTTATTTTGGTTGTGTTTACTCTGTTAAAAATGAACAGAAAATATTTAATTTGCCCGTTTTTTTTTTCTCCCTACAACTGTATATTCTAGCTCATATGGCCGGACAGGCAGGAAAATTGTGCATTCTGAGCTTTAATCTGTAATATATAACACATAATATTATTTTCCCTTTTACGGGCATGGGTGAATTTATTAACACAAATTGCGCAACTTAACTGTATGTCATTCAAAACAATGTGTTCACATTTTTGCTTTGTCTTTGGAGGCTGAAGACCGGCTCTTGAAGAAGGTGCATCAGAACCAGGAAAAGCACTGAAATGTTTAGCACGGGGCTGCTGGGAGCCACTGCTCTTGTCAGTATCTTGTCTAGACTTGCAACGGTCTAAGTTTACTGTGCCCTTTTGAGAGATGGCACAGTGGTTAGCGCTGTACAGCAAGAAGGTCCTGGTTTTGATCTCCAGTTCAGCCCCAGATGTAGTGTACAAGCTCTCTGTGTTTGTGTGGGTTTCTTCAAGATGCTCTGGTTTCCTCCCACTGTCCAGATGCTTGTGATTTAGGTTGATTGACTGTAAACTGCCCGTAGGTGTTAGTTTAAATGGTTGTTTGTCTTCATGGGTTGGCCTCCTGTCCAGGATGTACCCTGCCTTGAACCTCTGGTCGCTTTAGATCTTCTCCATCTTCGCTGCAACCCAAATTTAATAAACCGTTTGAGGAATGAATGAATGATACTTCATTGATAAATGTACACATCAGTTGATATTTTAAATATTCTGTCTTAGACCGTCCACGGTAATGTGCCAGCAACTCTGACTCTACAAAGCTTTCAGAATCAAAACCCAAGTTCTGGTGAACAGCAGAAAAACATGAACAATCAGCATGAGAGCCAATGATGTTACCACAGCCACTGGCAGAGCGGATGTGGAGTGTGGTAAATCTGCTATAAAAGGCACAGCAAGTAAACGGTGGTCAACCACACACTTGCTGTTGCTCCATATCTTTTATTTTGATGAAATAGAATGTATAATTGGGCCGTGCTCTGGCTGCTGGTAGAAAATGGGAAACCTTCGGGTTGGAGAATCCCGTCTGCGGCACATCTGCATCCCATCAGGTGGGACCCTGGGGATCTGTGCAGCCCATACATGCCCATTATTGCTGGGTGCCCAACATGTGTTGTCCCACAATGCAGTAGGACTCAGAATGGTTAAAAATGTTTAAAACAATGATGTACTGTGATGCAAAGTGACTAAATAAAGAAGTACTCTTCCATTAGAGGGTCCTAAAGCAGTGTGGTAAAAATAAATTTATTTTATGAGCCAAAATCATCGGTTTCAAAAAGTTGCTGGCTGGTATAACGTGTTGGTACTTCCTGTTCTTTGGAAATGGTGAAGAAAGGTCATGTTTTGTGTATTAATCTGCCAGATTCTTTCTACTTAGTATATAGTAATGGGGTATGGAGAGTAATTAAGTAATTTCAGCCCAGCCTTAAATGTGTCTCTCTCGCCACACAGAGGAGACATTAAGTAGCGACGCTTATGAGTCAAATTGGTGGTGAATGTTTGTGATAATATAAATTAAAATATCGATTTTGCCATCAGCGTATCGATTATCGTATCGTGTGAGCAAAGATGATCATATATCACCGTATTGATATTTTGACACACCTCTAGACAAAGAGTACCAGTATATCAGCTACTGTGTGTTTAACACATAAATATAATATGTAATGCATTATTTTGCATACAGAATGTGAGGCCTGTGAGCTCAGTAATGAAGAGACTGTTGATTGCATTGTTTTAAAATACGCAGTCACAATTCACTTCAAGAGTGGAAGGGATTATCTACGGTAGTAGATAGTAGCCAAGGAAACCGTAAAAACAGAGCTCTTTTGCACTAGACACTACCAAATGTAGACTTTCCAGGCCGAAGCCACTGGGAAGGAAGTGCATGAGGAACTGAGCGACACTTTGCCGTTAATTATCCATGTTCTTTCCACAGCACATTTCATTACGCAGACAAATGTTCAGTATGTCTAATTATTAAAGGCCTTCACCTCCACCCACTTCAGCGAGGGTCTAATGGCGCTGAGAGGGGTGTGGGCAGGGGGTTTAAATCCATGGCTTTCATTCTCTAATCTTCTGCTCAAGGTCAGCGGGTGGATGAGTTTCTGTGCGTCCAGTCCGCAGAGAGCAGAGCATTGATCCGCGGCGGAAGTGACCAGGCCAGACGGGGCAGTGTGTCGGCGTTGCAGGAACAGACTGCTGGGGATTAAAGCTGTTTTCATACGACATTGCCTGTTTCACATGACATCATCCAGGCTCTCTGGACCGCTCTGCCTTCAACAATGGCATCCCCCCACATCCCACCTTCACCTCACACCCCTGACGTTGATTGCCTCCATATAATGACATTTCTGATTCTGGCTCAGACTGTAACTCATTCGCCTCAAATAAAACATTCACAGAATGTCAGACACAGACTTTCCCATTCAGGCGCCTTCTGCCATCGACCACTGCCTCTGTTTTCCTTTGGGTCACGCCAGCCGAGGCGTCACTGTGGCCTTTCAGGATGAAATTGTGAATTCTCCTAAAATCCCATTAATATGGAAAAACAGAAAAACAGGAGAACAGTCCCTGGGGCAGCAGTGAGACGCAGTAAGAAGCACAGATGAGATGAATAGATGAACGAGCCGGCTGCGTATAAGAGTGAGTAATTGCGCAATTACAAGTGAGTAAAGAGAAGTCCTGCGCTCTAGATGTGGAGAAAGAGAAATAAGAGAATGTGAGCAGGACTAAAATGAATAAATGAGAAATAAAATTAATAAAAACAATATTTGTGCACTGCTGCAGTGTATCTTGCTTTTCCTTTTGTTTTTAGCTGATCACATTTTTCATTTTATTATGGAGCGGATTTTATTTGATGCATTCTATGGGTTTTATTTTCCAGCTTATTGTAAGTGGTACATTTGTTTTGCTGTAAAGCTCTTCAAGCTTGGGTGAAAGGTGCCATACAAAATATAGCTTCTTTTTTCTCTTAGAATTATTATTAATCATTTATTCCCTCATTCTCCACATTCTAAACAGTTTATAGGAACAGGCTGAACAAACTGATCAGGAAGGCCGGCTCCGTTGTAGGAGCAGAACTGGACAATCTGGAGACTGTGGTGG
>JBBIGC010000013.1:15433505-15444561 GCA_037576955.1 Lepidarchus adonis | reverse complement strand
CACACACACGCGCGCGCACACACACACACACACACACACACACACACACACACACACACACACACACACACACACACGTACGCACAGACGCTCGCCTCGCGCTGCAGCATCAGCCGGACTGGACCGGAGCTGTCATTGTGACGCGGGTGCGCGCGACGCCTTTGTTGTATCTGCGCGTGCGGTTGTTTTTTTGCGGCTGATGTGGAGTGGTGTTTGTGTGTGTGAGAGAGAGAGCGAGAGAGCTGAGAATGGACTCCATTAGAGGCTGATTCTCCACCCGTAAATGTTTGGGGGTGGGGTGGTGGAGGGGCTTGATAAAAGAAGGGGAATTACTTGTGTATTGACCTACATTTCAGTGCTGTATTTATTACATTACACACCCCTTCTACGATGGGCCGCTCCTTCACAGCCACACAGGCCACTCAGTGGGTCCAACACAGGCCCCGGCACATTTAGGACCCCCACCCCCACCCAGGTCCTAAATACGTGGGGAGCAATTCTTAATCTTCTCTCCCAATGCAACATTTCAGCACATGCACATGCACATGCACAGCTCTGCTTGTAGGCAACAGCATCCACTGTGAGCTGTGAGGAGGGTGGGTGTCTCAGATGGGGAACCCTTCATCTACACATCCCTCATGATGCTGTGTGAAGCCGCTGTGCTTGCTGTGTGATAGGACCGTGTAAGTCTCATCCATGATATTCCCGGCACATGATGAGAACTTGTCATGTCATAAAACTGATGACATCATTGATGATGTGTTCACATTCACACCATCTTACACACTGTTTTATCATTATTTACATGCTTCCCTTTGTTTTAATAGGTGAATAAAACCCCTTAACTGCTATGGTTTGGAATTGGATGGTCAGGATTAAGCTTTACTATTTTGACTAAGGATGCACCAATCTGATACTGATATCTGATATCAGTCCAATTCTTAATACTGGCATGCGATGCCAACGAATAAGGTAATCAGCTTCAGTCTTCACAGCTCTTTATAAAGCTGTGTTTTGCAGTCTGAACCATCTCCACAAGGTGGCGCTATAATTCAAGTTAAACAGAATAAAAAAATAGTTTGTTAATAATTTAACAATAATGTAAATAATTTGTTTTTGGATTTTCATTGGAAATTTAATATGGGAATTAAATCTAGCTGCAATAGATTGGTGTTGGTCAGGACTAAACTGCATCGGATAGAGATGCAGCAATCCAATACCAATATCAGATATCGGTCCAATACAGAGTACCAAACCGATACCAGTGTTTAATCAATAAGCTGTGCGTCTCACTGTAATGCACTGATCTGATATGATCAGTCTGATACTGGCTCAGATAGCTGGATTGGGTATCAGTAATCAGTCCATGGGTCCAATCTATTCAGGTCACTACTGTTATTCTAATTTTTGTGTGTACTAACTGAATATCTTGTTCATTTTTAAGATTTTTATTACCAAGCTGCTGGTGCATGGTTACTCTTAATAATAAAAAATTCAGTTAACAGGATTATATGTTTTTGTTACCTTTTGTTTAGAATTAGGAAAGCAGTGTTTAAGCCAAGCCTGATGCTGCTTTACACATAAAAATGATCTTGGTTTCTTCCACCCAGTAAGAAACACAGCTTATTATTAAACACGGGTCATATCGGTACTCAGTATCGACCCATACTCAAAGTATCAGTATTAGGATTGGGACTGAAAAAGTTGGATCGGTTCATCCCTAGTTTTGGATCAAGGTTTGTGTTTGCACACCACTCAGGACAGTGGGGGCAAAAAGATGGGGACAAAATTTTGTTGTTGTTGTGATATCATTTTATGTTTGAATTGCGCATCCCTCCAATGGGTTATGATAGTTTTGTAACGTGTGTGGCATGGACGCAGGATGGAATGATAGGGCCCATGTGTAGGGCAGAACATAAACAGAGGAACATGCCCGCTACATGCCACGCCCCGGTCGAAAGTAGTGCCGGTCGAAGCAGCACGCGAGCACACCTCGCACAGGGATACAAGTGTGTTACCCTCTGCTGAAAAGATGTGGAAAACAAAAACAGCGAGTGAGCAGCGGTCAACCACTCACTTACCTAGCACACTTAGACTGACGGCGTGATGCTATGGGCGAGATGTTAACATGCTGCGGGCACTGCTCTGGCTGCTGGTAATCTAGAATGGTCCCTGGGTTACCAGATCCTGCCTGCAAACCAGGGAACTACGCAGCATCCACGTGTGTTGAGACCACGTGCATGGGGTTCCTTAAGGGGGACTGCGTAACCCAGACATACACGTCGCTCTCTTTCACAAGAGAGTCCCCCAGCGAAAGCCACACCCACCCCATGGGGCACTCAACTCCAGCCCACACTGCCTCTCCCTACCAGCCCGTGCTTCCTCTCTTTATAGGACAAATGCACCTGTGCTCAGGGGAGCACCAGTGTGGTTCTCTGCTGGAAACCCCAGCAGATACAGGTTTGCTGATATAGGGGATAGTAGTCGACAGATAGACCCAAGGACCGATTACCGACGGGGTCCTGAGCACGGCCGAGCAAGAGAGTTGCATTCCTCCCAAAGCCACTTGGAGGAGCCCGGGAGCAGCAAGGCCATATAATGCTTCTGAGCCAGCTGACTCATATCAGCGCCTGATTACTCCCACAGCTCACTGCTCCAACACCTGCAAATAGCGTCACCACCCTGGGGAAGGAGTGAGGGGACGCCACGCCTCCCCACGCTGGCGTTCAATGAATGGCGCCCCAACTTCAACTCGGGTGCCGCTCCTTACAGGTTTTCCCTAATTTCTTTGTCTTAACCTTGAAAAAGTGCGTCTTGTGCTTCATGTTGTGTTAAAAATATGAAATATCATATGAGAAATTAGCAAATGAGTAAAGACAGTAAATACCTCTAAGTGGCTTTAGGTAGAGCCCACCCAGGCCCACCCCAAGGTCCAGCTCGCTGCTAAGGAAAGGGTTGCAATGCTTTGGTCCTAATAAATAGATGAGTATCTTAATCAAAACACAGCAATTACAGTTGTTACCATCTTTTGCCATGCAGAAGGCACTGAAGTCTCTCAGAAACATTCATTAGGAGTGGGGTGTAAAAGTGGACATACAGCAGGCCTCTATGAGTCTGCTACTTGCCTCTGCTATATCGCTGACCGTGGCAAATGGCCCAGGCATGGCTGTTCCATCTTAATGTGGAAAAGCAGTTTAGTGTTCAGTGTTTGCCATCTCCCTGAATCTTATCCAGCTCTGCGAACAGATCCAAGCTGATTGGGATGATTTGCTGGTTGGGACAGAGGCGGGCTCGACACATCGTTAACCTCTTTAATAGGTCATGGGGAAATGAGTGAAATTAATGAAGTGATCTTCAGTGATGAATGACGAGAGTGGCTTGTGTGACGCTTGTGCTGGTGGAAATTTGTAGTTTGTTTGGGACGAGTGATTTGTCTACTCGGATCACAGGGCTTCCTTGGATGTATGGCAGCTGGCCTTGGGGCCTCCTCCCCAAACATTCATCTTAATATAATCTTCTCAGGGTCACAGATGTATAGACATGTATGTGCACTTTAAAGGAATACTCTGTTTTTTTATACGGATAATGCATAGTACATGTTTCCCTGTGCTTTGGAAGTTCTGTTTATTTGAAACATGCTAGTGATGTTAAAGCACCTGTCAGTTGGTTTCAGTTGAGTGTTTCGTGCATATGTCAAATATATAGCAACCATTATAATCTGCATGACATGTCATGGGGTCAATGATGAAAATCAATTTCTTAATTAAAAGGTAATTAACTGACATTGTCTGAATCAATTTTATTAAATGGTCACCACAGGTCATTTTAAAGCCGTGTTTTGCAGTCTGAACAATCTCCACAAGGTGGTGCTATAATTTAAATCAAATAAAAAATATAGAATAGTTTTAAGAAGTTTCATGTATTTGGGTTGAAATGAAACATTTGCTGTTATAATTTGTGTTTATATAATCAAAGTCATCAATAAACTGCTTGATTACTAATCTAATGCGCTGCCACAACCCTGCTGGAATATTCCTTTAAATCGTTACAATAGCCGAATGACAATGATTCACGTTCCCTGAAAGTCTAAAAAATTAATCTACCTTTCTGATCAACATCTCCAGCTCCGTCTTCCTCTCAGTCTTGAAAATATAGTAGCAGAAGGCTGCAGGTGGCTATTTGGGCAGCAGCCTCTGCTGGGTGATTGATAGGATGGCTTGACTGGCTGCAGCACCCCCCCGTAGATGGATGATAATGGACGCAGGCTCAGGTGATCAATTCCTCAGGCTGTGGGGAGAAAAATCCAAATGTTTCAGAGCAGAGTGCTGTTATTATCATTAATTATTTAAATGCTGCATTTGTGCCAAATGAAGTGCATTAGTGTTGATAATAGGCATTAATTCACCAATAACTTGCTGATTCTTGCCACCCTGTTCTTTCATACAATGGCTAGTTGTCTTTAGCTATTGTTGGCCTGTGTTTGGATGAATGTGCTGTGATTTGTCATTTAACACACAATGTGTACATGTCTAATTATATTCTTCTGAGGTCTTTCAATGGACAAGAGCAAGGCTATTTTCTTAAAAAACGGCGGCTTCCTTTTATATCCAAATGACTTTCACTGTAGCTCAAAAAGCTAGGATTTGTGAACATTGGACTTAATAGGAACCATTATAATTAATAAAACACAAAAATAACACATTGCAATGCACAACAGGAAGTGCTGGTGGCGATATGGCTTGTGTTGTTTTTCTGCAATGTGTAATAGTTGGAGCTACTGATTATAAAATGATTTAATTGATAGATCAGGTTTAGGCATAATAATCACTATATGCAGCTGGGGGCAAAAATACATAAACATCAAGACATTTTCATCATTTTAGAGAACTGTAATTATATGCACTTTATCTCATAAGTCGAGACAGACAAAAAAGAAAAAGTAGCACAGCATTTAAAAATGATATCGAAAACTACAATTACAAATTATTTTTATTCAGCTTAACTACACTGCACTGCACCACTTAGAGTTAACCAGGGCTAATCATACTCAAGCTATGTGGTGATATATTCAGACAAGCACGCTGAAACATTGTTGCAACACTAATGAAGATTTTGGTGTTTGCCTGTGAGTGCGACAACACAAATATGAAATATATTAATATATGAGAATATTCATTTTTCAAGCTAACTATGGGCATAAGGCAGGGTCCATCTTGGATAGGCCAACCTGACACAGGGCAACCATTCACACATGCAGGGATTGTGGAGCAGCCAGTCAACCTAAACCATGAGCCTTTGGACAGTGGGAGGAAACCGGAGAACCCGGAGGAAACCCACACAAACACAGTGAGAGCTTGTACACTCCACACAAAAAACCAGAGACAGAACCTAGGACCTTCTAATTGTAAGGCAACAGCACTGACCATTGCACCACCATGCTGCCATATGTGAGAGCATGTTCTATTAATTTTTTTAGATCATTACGAACTGATTACTTTGTCACCGGGAGAAAAACACGAAACAAAGTCTTCCCCCAAAATTGCTAATGTTGACCATCTGATGTTGATGCCGAGTGTCACACTGGAAGCTGGCTTGCAGCATTTGTTGATTTTCGTAGTGATAAGTGTTTACAGAGCACACACATCTGCACATTTTACAGAAAAATTACTCATGATTTTAAAATGTTGTAAATACAATAAAAATCAAACATGGTCTTATGGGTCATTCTACAGCTTTGCTATATTAAACTCAGCTGATAGATAGAAATGGTGCCCTACTTTTTGCAGAAGTGTGCTCTCTGTAGAAGATTTGCACTTTCATGTAGAAAATCAACAAAGCATCTCATTTGAGCCGGGGTGTTCAAACTTTTGCAAACGACTGTAAAGCTAGGTGCAGTTTGATCACAGTTCTGTAACTGAAGAGGATGAAGAAGATCTGACTGATGAAGACTCAGCTGGTGTGGACTTCATACTCCTCTGCTCATTATGGTCTGCTGGAGAAAAGCTGGCGATGACCATGATGGCTGTCATTGTTGTCACCACAGCTGATTCCACAAACAGCAGATTGTCAATTACGGCTGGCACGGCCGTAATGACGCTGCGCTTTCTTGAAATTTGTGAGTGTTCACATCAATTGGTGCCTGTCTGAGCCTAGAAATGTGGTTTCAAAGCTTGATAGCGTTCTTCGTTTGTGGGCTTCTAAAGCTGGCACTGAAACCAAAAGTAACTGAAGTTGTTTGTGCTTAAATGATAAGAAAGCAGTGGGGAGAGCTTTACTCGCCATCGCTGGTTTGTAAAACATAATGCAATGGCAGTTTGGCTGAGCTTCACACAACGAGAGTTAAAGGCAAGCGAGTGGAATTCAGCCACCACCCTCTTGTTTGCTAAACTGCCAGGAGTGTCCTCTTGGATGTCTTCCCTCTGCTGGGTAAGAGTCATTTCCCCGCACTGTCTTGTGCCAGCGTGAGCTCTCTTAGCTTTCGATTGATCTGTGTAGCCCGGGAAGGTGCTGGCATGCTAGGGCTGTGCGACATTGGTTTTAGTTGGATTTTTATGTTAAAATGTATTGATTCTGCAGAGCTCTAATCACTACATGGATTTAGGTTTATTCGCTTCACAGCAAGAAGGTTCCAGTTGTGTCTTTCTGTGTGGAGCGTACAAGCTCTCCTTGTGTTTGTGTGGGTTTCCTCCAGGTGCTCTGGTTTCCTCCCACAGTCCAAAGTCTTGTGGTTTAGGTTGACTGGCTGCTCTAAACAGCCCATAAGTGAGATTGTGTTTGAATGGTTGTTTCTGTGTTACACTGTGATGGGTTGGACTCCTGTCCATTAGTCCTCCCCTATAAGTGGTTTGGAAAATTAATAAATGAACAAATGACTTTTACACAATAGCGATCTTTTAACTATAAAACATACAGAAATGATTCAGGACCTAGATTATGGACACGTGTTCAGCACAAGCAGCTTGAAATCGACGGATTGGTTATTCCCATTTTGGCTGAGATGTATTGTTTATTGCGTAAATAACCCGAGGCATGTGAGTGCACTTGCACCGTGTTTGAATGCTGCTGCGGCACCTGTACCAAAATGTCATAGAATAATTATGTATATGCAAATAGCCGGTAGTCATGTAGCGCTTTTATTTGTTTTTTTATGTTATTTCAAAAGGCAATAGATTTCTATGTAAAACATTTACACAGCAGTTTGGCCTTTTAAAAAACAAATTACGTTTTTATGCTTTTTATGAATTGCCTTTATGCGTTTATGCTCCATCTGTGGTCTATTTAAACTACTGACACTGGGGAATGTTCCATATGTTCATACTAGGAGTTTTGAGCATTTATAAAATATTCAAATGTCATTGGCCAGTTTGGCTGTTTTACCAGGTGGCAAAAATAAATACTGAATCCAGAGCCTTAAACCTGTTTGTTGTGGTCAGTTGCATCAGTATAGGAGACTTCTGCCACTGGTCCTCCTCATGTCCAGGCTTGAAGCTCTAAAAACTTCTCAATTGAAAGAAAACATAAATGGGGCAAATATACCCATAGATTTTTATTTATTCATTATGTAAAACAAATATTTTCCAGTTACTTACTCTATAACCCCGATTCCAAAAAGTGCCACAGGAACACTGTGTGTAGTATAAACAAAAACAAATTCAATGATTAACACGTATTTTATTCAAAGCATAATATCAAACTTATTAAATGTTTAAAGGGATTACCATTTTGATGGATCATTTTAAGAAAAATATTTGGTCATTTTTAATTTAATGGCAGCAACACAGAAAAGCAGAGACAGGGGCATGTTTACCACTGCGTAGCATCCCCTCTTCTTTTAACAACAGTCTGTAAACATCTGGGAACTGAGGAGACAGATTGGGAGAAGAACGTCGTCCCATTTTTGTCTGATATAGAATTGTAGCTTCTCAACACTCCTGGGTCTTCTTTTGCATAGTTTTTGTTTTATGTGGCACCAATGTTTTAAATAGGTGAAATATCTGGACTGCAGGCAGGCCTGTTCAGCACCCGGACTCTTCTGCTACAAAGCCATGCTGTTGCAATATATGCAATATGCGGTTTAACACTGTCTTGCTGAAATTTAAAAAATTAAGTTCTAATTATGTGGAGATGAAATAAAAGGGAGGTTTTATAATAAATAAAAAAAAGATGTTTTAAAACCATAAACACTAATAATGTCTTTTACATTAGTGTTCAGGTTGCTCTTATAGTGCTTAAATGTTCCGAGGTCTGAAGCAGAACCAGTATTTCCCACATATAAATATTATGGAGGGGGGGCTGCCCAGGTACATTTACTCCACTGAAGTATTTTTGAAGTATTTTTCCATCTGAGAGAACAAAGCAACTTATAACGGATTAACTAGACAATCTGGTTTGTAAGATGGATTCTTTGTGACAAATGATAACCAAACACATGAATAAATCTGATAATATTGTTACTGTTACTAATTTACTTTATCTTTCTAATCTAGTGTCTTCTTTCAAAAAAAGCGAAGGTTTCAATATGTAAAATTTGTAAAAATGCAATTAAATGTAATTGAAATTTATTTAAAACAAGTTTAACAACAATAAATAAATAGTGCTTCTTTCTTGTTGGGTAGCATGTGACAGTAACTCTTTTGTGCATAAAGACATGCTTTGCAATATAGTAAAAATCAAAGGTCACAGGTGCACTTGTCTGGAATCTCATATTCTCACAGCACAGAAAAAACTGCAGTGAAATATATGTCTAATAGTGTGTTTAACACTTATACTCTAACAAAACACTAATGTGAAATTAATGATGCTTAAGTAAAAGATGCTCAAGGATGTTAAACACTATACCGCACTGGTACTTCATGGTTATGGTCACTTTGTTAATAGTTCATTTCAGCTTTATTATAGTTTAGCTTTAACTATAATTTGCACACCATACTTTTAACATGACAATGTATTTTGAGTCTTAGAATCCGCAAAGGAAGTAAAACTAGCACTAGAGTTTTGGATAAAGGACCAGAGTGCTGTACACAGTTTCCTTATTAATAAATCAGTGAGTGGTTCAAGCTTCCAAGTTTTGCTTTGCAGTATATGTAAAATGTTGCATGTGACATCGGTAAAGAACAAAGTGTTACACTAACACTTTGCATCATCAGATGGCACAGAACTACCCATCTAGAACTGTGATTGGTCAGAACGCCTACAGTACACAGTAAATAGAGGCTAGGGGCTTTCTTCACATTGTTGTAGTATAGTTTATTGACCAGCCCTTTGTATCATTGGGCATGAAAGTCATATGATTAAATAATATAATTTGCTTTAGTTTTTTTTAGCATTCTTTTTCCAAACAGATTTTCCAGTTTGGGTTACGGGAAGCTGGAGCTGATCCCAGCTGACACATGGCATTCACACACACATTCAAACCTATGGGAAATTTAGAGTAGCAAGTCAAGCTAAACCACAAACCTTTATACTGTGTGAGGAAACCAGAGCACCTGGAGGAAACCCACACAAACACAGGGAGAGCTTGTACACTCCACACAGAAAGACATGGGGGTCAAACCCAGGGCCTTCTTACTGTGAGAAATCTCTGCACAACTATGCCTTCCTATGATGCAAATGAACCTTATTTATTGCTTTGGGGTGATGTAATCTTTTCCTTTATTCGATCATTTAATCAACAAATTAAGTAGAAATAACTACACACATACATACACACATACATTATTCAAAAATTAAAATATCATGAAAAAGTTTAGTATTTCTTGACATTCCTTTCAGAAATTAAAATCCATATATAGATTCATTATACATAGAGTGAATGATCAATTACCTTTTGTGGCTTACCCTCCTTGTGGAGGATGCCAATGACTGTCTTCTGCACATCTGTCAAGTCAGCAGTCTTTCCCATGATTGTGTAGCCTCCTGACCCAGACTGAAACAATTTAAAGGCTCAGGAAACATTTGCAGGTGTTTTGAGTTAATTAGCTGATTAGGGTGTGACACCATGACTTTCCAACTTGAGTTTTTTCACAATAGTCTAATTTTCTGAGACATTGAGTTTTGGGTTTTATTATCTGTAAGCCATAATCATTGAGATTCCAAGAAATAAAGGCTTAATATATTTCACTCTATGTGTAATGAATCAATATAATATATGGATTTAACATTCTGAAAGGAATGTCAAGAAATATTGAACTTTTTCAAGATATTCTAATTTTCTAGAAACATGTATTTTTTAGTGCCTGTAATGCATAAATATTGTAATATATTTTCAATTGGGCAAAGATTGGTGGGGGTGCATGACAACAAAGACCCTCTGATATAAGGGCACTGCTCTCTAGTAGAGCATTAAAGGCAAAGCTTGTCTAGGGAGTAGTGTGCAACTAAATGTACACGGTGAAGCACTGGCTGTTAACAGCGGTCTGTATATAATTATTGCAGTAAATGACAGTGTATGTTGATGCGTGTAGGGAAATACATTAATTTCCTATTGGGGAAATACAAGCTCTATGGTAAGGATCTGTGGTGCTCACATGTAGGACTGATTCTGAATAATTCTACAGACGATAATCGTCTGTCTGAACAGTATCGTCCAAGCTTGGCCCTTCGACTCAGGCCTTTTTCTCCTCGCAGAGCGATAGCTGCTCGGGTGCACACATTTGCCATGCTCTAGAGAGAAGGAAAACAGCAGCGTGGAGAAGCATCCGTACCTGACTGCCTGGATTATAAAGACATGGAATCAGGAGAGACAAGCTGTGCTCAGCGAGCATTTGCACTTGCGAAAGAAACCACTGACACATAAAATGTGAAATATGAGAGACAGCAAGGCTCTTGCCATCTATTTATAGATTCATAAAACCACTGACTTCTCCAGAACTGAACTTACATCCCTGTTATGTCCAAAGTGAGGGACTTGGAGTGAGGGACACTCCAAGGTTAAGTGACAGTCAGAATTCTGGAAGGTAATATACCGGGGCTACTATTTGAAAAATTATTCTGACGACCAGGCGTTTATTAGAGACAGGCGTTTGTTGGAGACAGGCTATTATTCTCCTCACAGACG
>JBBIGC010000013.1:15421923-15433405 GCA_037576955.1 Lepidarchus adonis | reverse complement strand
GAATTTTAAGAAGTGAATTTCTTTAGCAATTTTTGTTTGTGGCTCATCACACGTTATTTATCTCTATCATTATCTCTAGCCACACCTGTTCTTAATCAAGAAATCACTTAAATAAGACCTGCCTGACAAAGTGAAGTTGATCCTTAAAAGCTAGACATCATGCCAGGATCCAAAGAAATTCAGGAACAAATGAGAAAGAAAGTAATTGATATGTCAGTCTGGAAAATGTTATATAAAACCATTTCTAGCTTTGGGACTCCAGAGAACCACACTGAGAGCCATTATCCACAAATAGTGAAAACCTGGAACAGTGGTGAACCTTCCCAGGAGTGGCCAGCCAACCAAATAACCCCAAGACTGCAGTGACAACTCATCCAAGAGGTCACAAATGGACTCACAACAACGTCGAAAGAACTTCAGGCCTCACTTCACCTCAGTTATGGTCAGTGTTCATGACTCCACCATAACAAAGATACTGGGTAAAAATGGCCTGCATTGCAGATTGCCAAAACGAATACCACTGCTGACCAAAAAAAACATTAAGGCTCATTTCAATTCTGCCAAAAAACATCTTGATGTTCCCCAAGACTTTTGGGAAAATACTCTGTGGACTGACAAGACAAAAGTTGAACTTTTCGGAAGGTGTGTGTCCCATTACAGGTGCCGTAGAAGTAACACCACATTTAAGAAAAAAAATGATACCAACAGTAGAATATGGTGGTGGTATTGTGATGGTCTGGGACTGTTTGCTGTTTCAAGACCTGGAAGACTTGCTATGATAAATGGAACCATTATTTCTGCTGTCTACCAAAAACTCCTGAAGCAGAATGTCCAGCCATCTGTTCATGACCTCAAGCTGAAATGAACTTGGGTTCTGCAGCAGCACAATGATCCAAAATACACCAGCAAGTCCACCTCTGATTGGCTGAAGAAAAGCAAAATGAAGACTTTGGAGTGGTGTAGTCCTGACCTGAATCCTATTGAGATGTTGTGGGATGACATTAAAAAGCTTGTTTTAAAGCTCGAAAACCCTCCAATGTGGCTGAACTACAACAACTCTGCAAAGATGAGTTTGGGCCAAAATTTTGTCCCAGCTGTAAAACACTTGATTGCAGTTGTTGCTGCTAAGGGCCCAACCAGTTATTAGGTTTAGGCGGCAATCACTTTGTCACACCGGGCCATGTAGAAACATTCACTTTAAAAATGCATTTTGTGTTTACTTTTGCTGTCTTTGACTAATATTTAAATTTGTTTGATGATCTGAAATATTGTGTGACAAACATAAAAAATAAGAAATAAAAAAGGGGGCAAACACTTTTTCATACCACTGTATACACATAGGAATGTGAAAAAGTAACCTGATTTCTTATCTTTTTCATATATCATACACTGTTTCAGGTAATCAAACAATTTTTAATATTAGACAAAGATAACCCAAATAAATACAAAATGCAGTTTTAAAACTGGTCCCAGACGTGCTCTATGGGGTTCAGGTCAGGGGACATTAATGGTCATACCATATGAGGCACTTCAACTTCCTGAAGTCGAGCTGTGACAATTCTGCCACGATGTTGTGGAGCATTATCATCCATGAACAGAAAGTTGGGGGTTGTGCTGGCGGAAGTGGGGGATGATTATTGGTTCTATAATGTCTCTGAGTTAAGAAGGTGCAGTGACTGATTCATGTACAATAACCAAATCTGTTTTGCGCTGACTGGTGATGCCTGCCCAGACTGTTGCACCTCCTCCACCAAAGCAAACCCTGGGGACCATGTTGACCTCAGCGTATCGCTCACCTTGCCTTCTTCAGCAATGCTGACATGACACTTATCAGTGAACAGGACGATAGACCGCTGCTGCATTGTCCAGGTCACATTGTCTTGTGCCCACTGCAAACGTTCACATCGGTGTCTTGGTGTCAGTGGAGTCACCTGCAACGGTCGTTCAAGCCAAATCGGTGGAGTTGGTTGCTAATGGTTTGTCTGGAAACCCTAGTTCCCCTCGCGTCTCGTAAACGGGCTGCAGCTGTGTGGCAGTTGCATAACGATGTCTGAGTGCATAGGTTCTTAGGTAGTGATCATTGTTGCGGTCTGTCACTCGTGGGGCTCCATGAGTTCATGGGCAACATCTGTCTGCCTGCCACCGACCCGAAGGCGCTATGGCCAGGAGACGCTGCTCGTCCGTTAAGTGACGTTGCGTGTTCATGGCTGTTTGAATTATGAACTTGGAATTACTTAATGACAATAGCAGCTTTTTATACCCACAGAATGTTGAAATTGATGCCACATTGAGAAAGATTGTCTTTTGGTATTGGCCCCAATATAAGGCACCTGTACACAATGAGACTATTACATGGAAAACACAATATGAGGTGTGTCTATCACCCCAATACAATTGCCTCCCTATCCCAAAAATGTCTGAAGTGAAACAAACACCGTATGCATGACATCCACTAAATCTCTCACAATATCCCTAACTTATTGTGAGTAGTGTATATATATGAAGAGAGAGAGAAAGAGAGAGAGCAGGAGATGCAAAAGAAACAAGGTCGACTGTGTGAAATGGTGCCAGATAGTGTGTCTGATAAAAAGATGGATATTGTGAAATGAGATTTTCACAATTTTCTTAGGTGATTTTTAGGTGATGTCGATGTAACAAGACATGTTTTGAGCACTTCTCAGTAGTCACTATTGATTTTGCATTTCAAGCAAAAATTCTATTCAAAATTCACTAGGAACTATTTAACCAGTCTTTAAAGATTGCGCCTCCCCATACCCCCCTACATGCACAAAGACACACACGCAAACACACAAACATTTACACACATAAATATGCTTATGTAACGCATCTTTCATCTTTGCACCAATTTCAAAATTATTATTTTTAGTCTTCGTTTATTGTCTCAAACAGGTGCATTACCACCACCTCTTGGCTATTGTAAAAAGAAGGAAAATGAGTCGTATAAACCCATCGCCAAACTTACTACTGTACTATACAAACTCAGAACCAAACCCAGGACTAGTCTGCTCCACCTTAATCAGCATCTGGTTGTGGTTTGAACAGGTTGAGAAACATTTTGGGGAGCTTTGACTTAGAGTGCTTGTTAACAGTATTAGCCTCGTAGCTCCAGTACCAAACTGAAGAAGAAAATTTTGGCCTACATACATGTTTTTGGTTCATCTTCTGCAGATGCGGTAAGTTGAAAATTGTGTAACATTTTTCACTGAATCACTCCTATAATCTTGATGTACCACAGTTAAAATTGTTTAGAAGTTCGACAGATTAAAATGTATCATCTCAATGAATCAACAATATTTAGTTTAAATTATATTTTAAATTCTCCTATTCTTCTCTCTAATATGAGCACACTCACTTATACAGTATATCATTTTCCCCAGTGTTTTATTATATTTTTTCATTTTTGTTTAAAAGATTTTTTCTGTTATTTTGTCTGTAGAATTTGGAAGGCTTGGCAGAGGTTGTTACAGATACATTTTTCCATATATATATTTTTTTACATTTCTGACCTCTGTTTATAATATTCAGCCTCTCTTTACACTTTAGAATTATACAGGCTCTATATTTTAAAGTTAGCAGTCCAGAGTGAAATGCTCCTGAACTTTGGGTTGAATGGGGGTGGGGCTACACCTCTGTAGGTGGAATAGGTGAATATTTGTGATTGTGTTTGTATTCATGATCTTACAAAAATGGTGAATTCATGAAAATGGGCAGTTTTTGCAGCTCAGTCTCCATATATGGACTGGAGAGAGAAATTGAAACAAGTGAAACACATTCTAAATTGGACTTAAAACATTAAGAAAATGTATGTGTTTAACTATACAGTAGATTTCTTGTTTACAGTTAAAATATTTATAGTCTTAGTTCAATGGCCTGCAACAGAGAACGTTCCTGATGTGTAAACAGGGAATTTTGAACAAGGCTCATACACTGCTGTTACACAGATGCAGTACTATTATAAATGTGGGATGGTCCAGAATCAGAACTGATTTAGTCCCATTCTTGGAACAGTGCTGTTGGTGGTCACATTGGCAGTTTTGCTAGACCGCAGTGGTCCTGCTCTGTTCAGATGGTGTTTGCCTCACCCTCTTCAGTATCTACTGGTTCTAGAGTCCCTGCTGCTATGCTTTTCTCTCACCTGCAGGGGGCTTCTTTTGGCAGTTCTCTTTCCACTAAAGAAGCACCCTTCATGCCAGTTTAATTTGTTATCTCCTCCAAACACAAAAGAGCTTTAAAGAAATCAATGGGAGTGGGTGGGCTGACATGGTACATGAACATTTTTCCTCTTTATCAGCAGAGAATCTTCCCCAGTCTCAATAGAGGCAACAGGTCAGACGAGCGAGATTTAGGTTTATTAGCTAAATGTTATCGGATTGCCATTAGATTCAGTGGCTTTGCCATCGAGGCTTGGAGCGTTCCCATGGACCCGAAAGCCTACCTCTGATGCTGAGCCCTCAGGGCTTGGTGAACTGAAAGCCATGGAGATGCAGTATTTGATGGCTGTGCCAGGTGCTGGTGCCCTGTGTACTACAGATAACAGCAGGGAATAGAGGGTTCAACCACGCAGCATCTCGAGACGAGAATGAGGTCATTAATCCCATGCTAGCTGGGGCAGTGGTCTCGCTGAGCCCAGGCACTGCAGCGGCATCATCATAGCTCGGCTCAAAGATCACAAGCCTGTGACTGGAAACCCCTAGGTTCTTGCAGCAGTCTTACATAGAAGCTAAGTCTGGAAGCCTCTGCTCTTCAGTTGGAATTAAGAGCAGAGAGGCAAAAAACAAAAGCAGCAGCAAAAAAAAAAAAAAACAGTTTCTTGAAGTAGAGCTATCGATTTCAATTGAAAAACTATTAGACGGTGTTTGAGCTTTGCTGCCTGGTTATGCTGCAGTCATTTAGGCTGCTGGGACTCATTTACAGCAGTCAGAGATAATCCCACTTTCTCTATAACATCGTAGCCCAAAACACCTTAAGGCTTTAGCAAGGCTTGTGCGCTAGTAACTAACCCATACCCACACATCACTATTACAGCATTGCTGGGATGCAGATATTCTGTTTTGAGAATGCTTCTTGTTGCTACTTCCAAGAATGAAAATTGTGCTACTGGTATTGTTTTCCAAAAACAATTTTCGACATACTTTCCAATATAGCTACAAAGGGAGTGGCTAAAAACAAAGGCGTGGAAGTGGGAAGTGGTAGCCTAATGGTTCGGACCTTGCCCTTGTGGTCAGGGTTACCTTCATGCTTGATAATAAATTGATCACCTTTAAATTTGTAGATTCAGCATTATAAAAGTACAAAAATTAAAAATAATCTTTTGTGCTTTACAGTCGTGCTAGCAGCTAGCATACTAACTCCATGCAATGCTAGTCATTCTAGCATAATTCCATACACTGTAATTAAACTTGATAGAGTACATGCATTGTATTATCCGCAGCATTTGCACATTTTGTTACATTGTAAAGGACACTGACAAAAAGTGTGCTTTTGTTACCAATGATATTGTGTCTTATACTATTTAGGGTGTGCACTGACATCACTTTCTATGCCATTTAATCAGACAGAGTGGCAAAGCATGCTGCTAAATGGCTGCCTTCAGTAGAGAGAACTGGGACACTGAAGCGATTTTCTGCTTCAGTTAAAGGTAGCTGGGCAGTGATACTTACAACTTACCAAAGAACCAGTGGTCCATCCACACTGATGTGTAGTTAGTAATCGGCTTTTCTGACATTTATTATTTATTACCCCTGATTTTCATGCTGGAGAAATTCACAAAGAAAAGCTTTTTGGCATACAATAGACTTTGTGCATAGACATATTCTTTAGTTGTACATAGGATATGTTGGGTGGGACAACAGGAGATAGTCTACTTGTATGTAAAAAGGTTTGTACAGATATTTATACTAATCAGGGCTACTTTAGTTAAGGTAACACTGACACTCACTAACTTCAATACAGCTAGTACAACACAGTCAGAAAATGCACGAGTTGGCAAAACCTTACAAAGCTAACAAGAACACGGACATGGAGAGACATGTTCTCATGAGGTCAGAGTTGACGTTTGCAGTTATCACTGGCGTGAAGAAGCACAATATCACTTAATGCAATATTGGTGGATTTAGCCAGCACAAACAGTTTTGAACGTATATAACTAGGCATGTGACAAATACACATCTTGAATCATCTTGAATCTTGAAACAATTTTCCAAACTGATCTTAAAACTTTCCTCTTTAATGAACATTTCTCTATTTTCAATAAATGTTTATTTTTAGGGATAAAGTGACCTTGGGCTTGTGAAAGGTTCTATATAAACATTTAACATTGTTGTTGTTGTTGTTGTTGTTGTTGTTGTTGTTGTTATGCTATTCTCTGAACTGCTTTCTGTTGCTTTCAGCAGTCTGTATATAGTTTACTCCGGTTTGTACAGCCATCCCATTTCCTCATTTACATTTGTGTTTACATACAAATGAATATACTATGTGTTTTGCATATTCTCTATCGCTGTTCTTTA
Organism: Lepidarchus adonis; assembly: GCA_037576955.1. Classification (NCBI taxonomy): domain Eukaryota; kingdom Metazoa; phylum Chordata; class Actinopteri; order Characiformes; family Lepidarchidae; genus Lepidarchus; species Lepidarchus adonis. The sequence goes on along the minus strand of JBBIGC010000013.1, from coordinate 15,426,878 downwards.
TAAATTCTATGGATTTCTTTGTTAAAGGGAAATGTGGCTGGTAGTTCTGCCTGAACATTTTTAACAAATCAAAATATAACTTTTTTAAATGTGTATTGTTACCAAACTGTGCTCATGTTCACATTAAGTAGATACCACAGATTTGACACCCCTAATCAAATGAAATGTACACATTCTGTACAGCAGTGTCCTAGGGACCTACTGACCAGTTTTCTAATATCCTGACCCCACACATCTGATCTAGAACCTAATTTTTCAAGCTCTTTATGAGCTGGATCAGCAGAGCACACCTGAAATGGTGCAGGGCAGTGGGTCTCCAGGACCAGGTTTGGGAAGCACTGCTGTACAGGGAATGACCTGGTCACAACAGTAATTAAATTCTTTAACAACTATGTAATTACACAATAACAAACCATGGAACAATGCATGCTGCTGCTGATGTTTTGCAGTTGATAAAATAAAATATACTTTCTATTTTTAGTCAATTTTCTCCTGTTGAATTGCATGATTGCATGTAAAAGATACACAAGGTACATGTGGGTAATTACAAAAGTTGCACTACTGTAATGGATCTGCACGCATTATCATTGCATGTGTTTCCAATGTGTCAATAGTCCACATTTGCATTTCTGCACCAACTTAACTGTCCAAAACCCCAACATTAAGAGCTTTAACTACAAACAAGCAATACTTTTTCCTGCTCATGTGATTTTCTGGACACAAAAAATACGTTTAGACAATGAGAAATTAAAAGTTATGCCATGAAATTTACCAAAAAAAATGCCCGTTTTAGTTGATTCCCTGTAAAAATGACATTTGGTGGGGGTTGTTCGTTTGGCTTGGGTGAGTCAGGTTGTTTCAGGTTTTGTCTGTTGTAAGCTGATGACAATGAAGAGGAGAAGAGGTGGTCATTGAGAAAGCTGACTACACTCATGGCTAATCAGCAGCGGCGCTGGAAAAGAAGACCCTAATAAGCAAGTGGGGCTCATTTGATCACAGCAAGCCCCACATAATTACTCTTTATCGTCAATGTCACGCTCAGCTGTCCTTTGAGCACATTATTGGAGGAGAGCTTTAATTGCCTTGGCTTTGTGCTGCTTTCACAATGTATCTGTGACATTTGGGCTGGGTGGCATATCTTTTGGAACCTTACCTTTCTCTGCCATAGCCGTGGTCATCTGTAATTGGCTGTGCAGGGGTGCTGAAAAGAGCATGACCGTTTTAGGTCCCATTAATTATTGCATTGATATTTCTTTGTGCCCCGGTTTAACCTGGCGACATGGCAGGAGCGGAAAATGCAGTGTAGTTTTGCGATGACAAAATTGATTTTGAGAATGTGTAGCCAGGCTTATAAAAACTGCATCATATACAGCCATGTATAAGCTCAGAAGGATGAGATTTGCAGGTGTAGGAGAGAGGCAGATAGAGCATCATTTGTTGCAATATCAAACCCATGTCACTTTCAGCTTTGTTTCAGGCTTGCGTGCAGGTTGACCCTCCCTCTATGCCGTGAATGTACACAGTGTTCTAGCTTCAGAAGAAGAGATTAGATTCCTTTAAGACCTTATTGAACATTTTAATCCCCCCTGTGCTCTATTGCTTTTATATTCCCGATGTAAGCCAATGGCACGTCAATCCGAGGGAAGAAAAAGCCCCCCACACTGAAAACGCCGGATAAATGTCTCTCTGGTTAATGTGGCACGCAGAAAATGCAGATCCGAGAACAGATAAACCTCATAAAACAGCAGATACAGATCTTGATTAGTGCAAGAACGTGATATTATGATTTGTGTGATATTGTTCTCCTGCTCCATCATGCTAATCGCCAGAGAAAAGCTTCAGTTTAAATAAGAATCATTGCATGTCTGCTCACATAGCGCCTGCCTGGCAGGTCTTGGATTTCATTGAAGTAAATCATTCAATTAATTTGTTTAATTCCATGCATCTCCAAATACTTTTTTAAACTATGGATTTTTAAAATAATGCCTTGTTAGGTTTTACGTTGTGCATTGCTTACAGAATTACAGAGCTGAACTAGTCACTAGGTGCTAATGGATGAGGGTGATTTATAAAATGTTTTTTTCTGTTTGAATGTTGGCTTCCAATCTCTCAGAAAATGAGATAAAACGATTTTTGTGCTGCATTCTGTTTCACAATGAGGCCCTGTTTGCGTCTTGTATTACCCCTGGATTGCAGCATTGGAGGCTGTGTTGTGTTCCAGCTGTGAGGCGGCTGCTCTAGACAATGCTTGTGTTTCCACTGGTTTTTTTTTTTTTTTACCGTTTTTACATTTCAAGAAAATGTGTTGAGATGTTTTTAAAAACATTCAGAAAATTCAGGACATTTCTTAAGGCAGTGAGTGTGTTAAACAGTGTCTTTCCACCTTTCTGGCTGTGTGCTGAGCAGGATATCGTTTTCAAGCAGAATTAAACTTGTAGTGAAGAAGAATTGCACACCTTGCTGTAGACCTTTTTATTTAAAAAATAATTGCCAACAATTCCAGTGCATCATTACATAGATTATGTTTCATGCTAAGTAACCTGGTTTCTTTATGCTAAATTCCTATAACAGGCTCACTGGAGTGTGTAATTATTTTCAAAATGCACTTTTAGTCAGTTTTCAAAAATAATTGTAGGTTTTATGTTTATTCCCCAATATATTACAGCTGAAGATATGAGTATGAAGTAGGGTGGGGTGTTGTCTACCGAACTGGCATATAGTGACGTATTGTCACGATTTGGATTTCAATCGCGAGGGTGATTCAAGAACATTTATTATTTTTAAGCACATATAACCTAAAGACGAGAATGACATAAATGACAAAATGACAAAAAACGATGCCGAGCACCAAAAACCAGGGTATAAATACACAAGACAATAATTTACAGCTGTGGCAGGGTGGAGATACAAACAAGCAACAGGGACACGTGACAACAACATAAACCATATGGTACAAATGTAACAAAAAGTGCCGCTAAATGGCCAGTCCTCACATGTACAGTGAAATATTGCAGTTGGGGAAGGATTATGTTTGTCATATGCAAGGGAACACTAACACTCTAGGGCCAGAGTTGAGGAACCCTGTCCTATGGGCTAACGTAAGTAATATACTCCTACTGCTGGAAGGTGGCTGTAATGCTCCCTAATGTCTGTTTGCCAATCGCCTTTAAATAACAGAAGATGAAAATGTGCTTAGAACAAATGTGAGATTAGATATTAAATGTGGTCTAGGGCTAAGGGCCTTGTCCTTGTGATCAGATCAGAGGTTCACAGGTTCAAGTCCCGGCCCAAGCACCACTGAGGAAAGTACTGTCCCACTACACTGCTCGCTGGACGCTGTTAACAACTTCTCACTGCTTCACTTGTAGATGGGTTTAATGCAGAGGTCACATGCTTCTGGATGTGTGTGATACTCTACCCCACCCTGTGTATTTTCAGAGGCCCCAGTGTGCTGTGTGTGCTGTGTGGTAAATCACATGCAAGGTGCATATTGTGCGTACTCTGTATAAGAGCACACGAACATCTGGTTTTCTTGGAGCGACACGGTCCTGAGTGCAAGACAGAATTTGTTCGAGTGGATCATTGCCGAAAGACAAGCCAGACAGTGCCCATAGAGACTAATTTGTTGTCAAAAGCATATGGCTAGGGCCTTAATGGGAGGTAATTGGGATGAAAATGCAAGCTCAGGACAGCTGTCCCGAATGAGACGTTTACTCCACCAAAAAAAAAGAAAAGCTTAACAGGTTGTTCAAATGCTTACGAAAAGCTTATGCTGTGATTTGTGCCATCTCGTTAATATGATAGCAAGATTGATTGCTTAATGATTTAACATCCATTACGATACACAGACAGCATTTTATTAGTTGTCTAGACAGGACGCGCTGCGAATCTTATACAGTTAGTTTTAGGCTGAGGCTCTTTAAGCCGCCGAGAGATTCAGGTGTTTATTTCTTCGTTAAGTGGTTCTCCACCAGCTCCAGCTCATCTCTAGGGTTGGCAGCGATGCACTGGGTTGTTGTTTAGACAGTTGGATACGACCCCATCCCAGAGGGCTTTGCGGCAAGTCTGTTGGGTACGCTCATGAGAGGCTCTTGTAAGCAGTGCTTTAACCTATCCGCCTGCGGTAAACAAAGCTCTAAACACAAAACATCGACAAAACGGTTAACAACCAACCCCTCGGCCTAGATGGGGCATTTTTTATTCCACCACATTATAAAAACCGTGTGGAGAGAGTTTTGTTTTAAAGCACTTAGCTTTTAAAGCTTATGTGTCTTTTAAACGTGTTGATGTATATCATTTTCATGGCAAGATACGACGCAATATGGTAGCGAGGGTACTGTGAGTTCCGGAGTACAATTAATACAATAAATCCTGTTTAATTTGATTTAGGGCAGTGTGTAAAATGTGCAAAATGTACTAAAAGTTTTTGACAGCATTTTCTTAATGTAGCACAGCTGACACTTATTATTTTTTATTGTTACATTAAAACATATCATGGTTATATCCATTATCATTAAAATCTATTAAAGATATTTTTGTGATATTGCACACCCCCAATTGGATATCAGCTATGTTAAGGCCAATCCAGGCATAATTTCATAGATCAGGTATTGGTAATATTAAACCCAATCCAGGCGTAATTTAATGGATCAGGTATTGGTTATATTAAACCCAAGCTAGGCATAATTTCATAGATCAGGTATGGGTTATATTAAACTCAATCCAGGCATAATTTCATAGATCAGGTATGGGTTATATTAAACTCAATCCAGGCATAATTTCATAGATCAGGTATTGGTTACATTAAACTCAATCCAGGCATAATTTCATAGATCAGGTATTGGTTATATTAAACTCAATCCAGGCATAATTTCATAGATCAGGTATTGGTTACATTAAACTCAATCCAGGCATAATTTCATAGATCAGGTATTGGTTACATTAAACTCAATCCA
>JBBIGC010000013.1:15410883-15421823 GCA_037576955.1 Lepidarchus adonis | reverse complement strand
TAATATATAAATAATGTACACCAATTAGCCAAAACTATCCATTAACACCACTAATAGGTGACGTGAGTAACACTGACATTTTCGGCATTTCAATGCTGTCAGAGGGTGGCAAATTGTAGGCAGCAATATAATAGTCAGTTCTTAAAGCTGATGTGCTGGAGGCAGGAGTGTAACAACCACTTTGATAAGGGTGTCTTATACTGATGACTAGACCACCTCCATCACAGCAGGTTTTGTGAAATGTTCCAGGTGTGCAGTAGTTCATACCCAAAGTAATCCAGGGAAGGAGACAACTTGTGAATCAGCAACAAGGTCATGGCCAAGCCTGTCTGCTCCAATTCTGAAGAGAAGCTCCTGTTGTATAGAATGTTAACGCTGACTCTGATAGAAAGGGGTCAGAACATGGTGCACCACAGTCAGAGCTGTTTCAGCAACATGAGTGACCTACTCAACATTAGGCAGGTGGTGTTAATGTTATGGCTGACTGGTGTAAATATATAGTCATACATATTGTAAGTATATACTGTATATAAATATATTTTTATATTCAGTGCCCTCCATAATTATTGGTACCCCTGGGTCCTCTCCTCTGCACTCTCCTCTTCAGCTCACTCCACAGGTTTTCAATAAGGTTGAGGTCTGGGGACTGAGATGGTCATGGGAGGAGCTTCATTCTGTTTCTGGTGAACCATTTCTGTGTAGACATGCCCTGGTATTTCAAAGCATTCATGACCCGCGCACTCTAACAAGGTTCCCAAGGCCTCTGGAAGAGAAACAGGCCCACAGCATCACCGATCCTCCCCCATACTTCACAATGGGCATGAGGTGCTTCTTTGCATACTGTTCAGTCAGACCCACTTAGAGTGTTTGTTGCCAAAAAGCTCATCTGACCAAAGCACACTGTCCCAGGTGAAGCCCCAGTACCGCTTAGTGAACTGCAGATGTTTGCGTTTATGATTGTGAGTGAGAAAAGCTTTTCCCGTGCATTCCTCCCAAACAGCTTGTTGGCATGTAGACAGCACCTGATGGTTGTTTTGGGGACTTTATGACCCCAAGATGCTACCATAGGTTGCAATTCTTTAACAGTGAGCTTTGGAGAACTTTTTATTTCTCTTACCATCCTCTTCACTGTGCGTGGTGGCAAAATAACCTGGTGTCCTCATCCAGGTTTGTTTACCACTGTCCAGTTGTTTTAAACTTCTTAATGATCCTCTGACCGTAGATATGGGCAAGGGTAAGAGAAGTGGTTATTTTCTTGTAGCCATGGTCTGACTTGTGAAGGTCGACACACATCTGCCTTACTTGAATGGTGTGTTCCTTTGTGTTTCCCATGTTGAAAAGTGGATAACAGAAATGGCCTCTGTTTCATGTCATATTTACACCCCAGGGAAACAGGAAGTGATTAATTACCAATTAAATGTTCCTAGGTACTCTGATCAACTTTGTAAACTACTGTAGAAATTACAGAAATACTTTTAAATACATTTATTTCCTAGGAATCGTTAGGGGTGCCAATAATTTGTGGTTGAAGATTAAATTTTTCTGCAATTTTCAGTGTAAAAGAATGCTTCTGCTATAAAAAATTAATTTATTTTTTAACCAGTCTTAACCAGGGGTACCAATAATTATAGATGGCACTTTATATACAGTATCTCACAAAAGTGAGTACACCCATCACATTTTTGTAAATAATATTATCTTTTCATGAGACAACTCTGAATATATGACACTTTGATACAAAGGAAAGTAGTCAGTGTACAGCTTGTTTAACAGAGTAAATTTGCTGTCCCCTCAAAATAACTAAAAAATATCATAGTGAGTACACCCCTAAGTTAAAATGTCCAAATTTTGCCCAATGTGTCAATATTTTGTGTGGCCACCATTATTTTCTAGAAATGCTCAATAAGGTTTAGGTCTGGAGACATGCTTGGCCAGTCCAGCTCCTTTGCCTTGAGTTTTTTAGCAAGGCAGTGATCATTTTGGAGGTGTGCTTTCCACCCTGCAGCCCAGTTTCTGAAGAGCGAGGGGATTGTGCACTGCTACTCTATGTCGCAGTACATGTTGGCATTCATGGTTCCCTCAATGAACTGTAGCTCCCCAGTGCTGGGAGCAATAATGCAGCCCCAAACCATGGCACTCCCACCACCATGCATCACTGTAGGCAAAACACACTTGATATTGTACTCCTCACCTGGTTGCCGCCACATACACTTGATACCATCTGAACCAAGTTTACCTTGGTCTCATCAGGTTTTGTTGATTTATTTTGAGGGGACAGCAAATTTACACTGTTATACAAGCTGTACACTGACTATGTTGTACCAAGGGGTCATATCTTCAGTGTTGTCCCATGAAAAGATAATAAAATATTTACAACAATGTGAGGGGTGTACTCACTTTTGTTAGATATTGTATATCCATTTAGCCACAACATTAACACCACTAACCGGTAAAGGAAATAGAATGGGTTATTTCATTACAGTGACACCTGTTGGGGGGTGCGATACATTATACAGCAATTGAACAGTCAGTTCTTAAAGCTGATGTGTTAGAAGCAGGCACGTAAAGATCTGAGCCACTTTGACAAGGACCTTACTGTGATGGCTAGAGCATCTCCAACACAGCAGGTCTTTTTGAGTTCCAGGTCTGCAGTAGTTAGTACCCACCCAAAGTGATACAGCTGGTGAATCAGCAACAATTTCATGGGTACCCAAGGCTCACTGATACATGTGAGGAGTAAAGGTTAACCTGTCTGGTCGGATCACAAAGAGGAGTTCCTGTTGCACAAAATGTTATCACTGACTCTGGTAGAGGGGGCCAGAACACAGTGCACCACAGTCAGAGCAGTTTCAGCAGCATGAGGGAATCTACTCACTATCAGACAGGTGGTGTTAATATTGTGGCTCCCAGACTCATAGTGTATCTCATGACAGTAAATGATAAAATGCATTTTAGATCAACCACTAGATGGCAATATTCTATTTTCCTGCATTTTGGTAACGGGGCTATAATGGAGGTTGCCCAACAAAATTACAAATAACAGATTTACATTTACAAGAGTAGCATACTTTTACTGTTTGGTATCCTAGAGATTTTAGAACGCAGCTAAATATCCAGGTCTCATGTGCGCTGGTGTGCTTGGTTTGCAGCTTTCAGGAGTGCACATGTCAGCCTTCTCTTATGACCCTCTCACAATGCCACACTCCTCTGCACTGCCACATGCTAATGTAGGTGAGCCACATGGCACAGGTTAATATAAGCACCCTTAGTAGAATATGAGGGTGAGGCAGTAAGAGTCGACACATTCCAGGACATTGCAGTAAGCCCTTGCGCTACACTGTGAACATGTGACATCAGTGAGTGCTCAGTGGGGCGTCTGAGGCTTTGTTCTTTGTCTCATTAGTCCTTTGGGCAACGATTCTCATCCATCTAACACGAGCAGCCAGCCCTTACGCCTCAAATTTCCTGTGTCATCCACAACAAATGATGATTATAGGCTCATATTTTTAAGCTTTGTTCCAGCTGGATTAACTAGGGGGAGGTCCTGTAATTTAAACGATTATGGGTCTGTTATTTTAATCTAGTGTGAATCTGCAGCCCCCGCACTTTTTACAGGTCTGACTGTAAAATTTAGAGGCTCAGACGCTGTACTGAGTGGTTTGGTAATAATAACGATAGTGACGTGGCTATTTGTCATTATGAACACACCACATCACACAAAGTGACCTCTGAATTTTACCCACCCACACGTGGAACAGTGGGCAGCTAGCAACAGGACCCATGGAGCAGTGGAGCAGGACGGTACCTTGCTCAAGGGTATCACAGTGGTGCCTGTGCTGGGACATGAACCTGCAACCCTTTGAGCACCAGGGCAAGGTCCTAACCATGAGGCCACAACTACCTGCCAGTAATAGTTGCAGTGAAAATGGACAGAAAAACAAAAAAAAGCACACACACACACACACACACACACACACACACACACAAATTAACAGGACTATCACTAAAATGAATTAAATGATATTAAAAATAAAAATATAAAAAATGTAAAAATGTATGATTTAAAATGCTGTTTGTTTCTTTCACTCTCCTTTGCTCATCACATTAAACTAAATTAAAGAGACAGATTAGCAGTCGTATTAAACTATTTCATGGTTTTCCAAGGAACAATATCAAAGAAATTATTTATAATTGTTTCTGTAGCTGGAAGTCGCTTTGGACAAAAGCATCAGCCAAATGAATAAATGTAAATGTAAATAATCACTGCTGATGCTCTGATGAGATATACCACCTAAAGATTTCTCCATGACAGGTTTACCACCACTTCAACGTGATATGGAAATGGGTTGGTGATATGGAAAAATATCATAGTACAATACTTTCCCAATAGCCAATATATGTATTTTTTATCACCTGCTCAGATGGAACAAACAGAGTGCCAGCAGTATTTTTAAAAAATATATTGTGTAAAAGTATTGTGAGTGCAAATAATTTTTATTTTAGGTTTTTCACACCTCAGTACTACACCTGTAGATTCACTTTAACCAGACCAACGACGCTCTCTTTGAAGTTTGACTTTGTTTAAGTACTGATGATTTCAAGATATGCAGAAAATCATATTGTGGCCACAGTTTTTCACAATAACAATAAATATCTTAATATTGCCCAGCTCTACTTGAAAGCATGATGCTCAATACTAAAGTTGTGATCCGCAGGGTATCTCACGAAACAATACGATACATGTTACATGACTCACTATAATGATAATATCGCGATACGCGATTCTGCAATAATCGAGATATCGCATGACAATTACGTAGCGATATAACACAGGGGTACGTTATTAACTTACGTAAGTAACAGCAATGCTTTTGTCACCTTTCCCATATTTGCTTTGCGATCGCGGTCAGAAGTGGAGAGCAACGGCTTCACTTCTGTTCCCCTTATTTACTTGGCAAGTAGCGTTTATTTAACACACATTATACTGCACATATATTTGTACAAAACATGTTTTTCTCTTTTATTATAACTGGTAATGTACATGTGCGTGTTACTTTAGCACCGAACGCAGTTTAAACAGAGCTGCTTAATATTCCTCAATAACCCTCAGATTTCACAACAGAAATGAGTAATTATGTGCATTACACTCGTATAACAAAGGAGTTTAAGCCATTTCATACCTTTTAGGGAATAAATTCTGTTAAAACACGGAGGTACATAGTAAAAGCTCGCAGACTCGCGTAACCGTGTCAGACACTATGTATTATAACTGCAACTTTTTTTAAAATAAACTGTTCATTTATAAACTTTCAGTTTTCACCCCATTGCATTCCTTTGTTTTTAAAAACATTGATATATTGATAAATATATCATTTTTTAATACAGTACTTTCCAGCAGTATTCAAACCATATCTTTCAAACACCTTTCCATTTTGTTCCTTTGGTGAACGTAGACTTCAGTATCACATTTTCTCAAGAGCAGTGTGCCATGCTAAGTGTAAGTGGCAGCTGCAGCCGTTTCAGAGCCTTTGGTGGTTGGTGATTTTTCCTATTTCTGGTATCAGTGGAAAAGGTGTTTCTTGTGCATGTTGTTCTATAATAATCTTTATTATTCTATTCTTGGCCTATGAGCTGTAAGTGCTAATGGCAAGGGTGCAGGTTTGCTTTTGAAATTGGTGGAGACAAACCTCCTTCCCCTACTTTGTGATACGTCACGATATATACTATAGACACAACATCATACATCCTTACTACTGTACATTACAGCAATACACAGAATTCAAAATTCAAAATCTGTTTTGATTCCAATAATATGTTCATGTATGAATTATGTAGTGTTGAGGACATCTAATGACTGGCACAGAGGCAATTTAATAAAGATATATTAACTTTGCTTCAGCCAGAACATATCTCTCATACATCAGTATATAAATAACAGAACTGAAAGGAGGAACCAGGCATTACAGTCAGTATAACCAACCAAAAATATAATAAAATCTTTAAATAAATATATTAATAATGAAATAGTGAAATAAACACAGTAACATGTTTCTCAATTTGAAACTTTATTAGAGCTGTTTGCTACTAACACACATCAGCTGGAAATGCAAAGTCCCAACACATTGTAGATGTGTGTTTGGCAGGTGGGACCCCTGGTAGAGAACGCAATTTAACCCTCTGTATACATTCATGCATTGTGTTCCATTTTTCTTTGATCAAAATAATTAATAGGGACAGTTTAACAATGGCTAGATATTGGTGGGGACCCATGCAATTTTATGCCTTTGGGTAATATATCTTGAAAATCCCATAAAACATCTAGTAATTCTGTCTTTTTCAGCTCAACTGTCACTGATTCTATGAACATGAACCTCATGTTAGTTTGAGCCTAAATGCACACACGTACCAGCACTTGCTTTGTTTCATTGGTTTTGTAGTATTTGCCTTGTGTGATAACGTCAACTGTATACTGTAGGCTTCCATTTATTGGGCTATTATTGGTCTGCAACATCGTTTGTCATTTCAGGAGAGCGGGGCATGCCTGGCTTTGGTTAAATCTACCAAATATCATACAATATATCCCAAGCTCTCTCAAAACAACTGTACGTGCTAGAGAAAAACTAAAAGCAGATTTGAAATCACTACAGAACCCAAAGACAATCCTCAGTGATGAGAATGGCCTGCTGTGTAATTTTCAAAGCATTGCATCAAATTTGAAAATTGAAGTATCATGACGGCACTAATGTGTCCTAAATTTCAAGTAATTTAGCAAAATCAAGCTAAATATTTTATATGCTGAGTAGAAATAATAATCCTGTAAAGCAATGACTTATCTTACTGAGAGAAATGGCCGTGCTGTGTGTTACTGCACATGAGTGAAGTGCTCATTGTGGAAATAAACAGATGCTTTATTTTGCTTTCAATCAGCCAGTGAAATCACTTACAAATGACATTTTGGAGCCTATCTGGTAAACGCAGTGCAGCTCAAATAGTGTTTTATTTGCAGCTAAACTTCTCACCTATGTGGTTTTGGCTCTGTTTATCATAGAGGGTTTGGAGAGTTGATCAGAGGATTCTTCAATGGCATGACCAGCAGAGTGATGAGGTAGATATTACTACCCTGCTATGCTGTTTAGTTACGAAAATTAACCCTATTGCTTTGGGAGCCTGGCGTATTTGACACATCATCGGGCTTTAGAACTCCATTAGCTGTTTGTAGGTTACACTGGGAGAGTGTTGAATGCCTGAAGCTATCAGCAGCTTTTGTGAGGAGAGTATGAAGATGGAAATTGCGGCCATCATTTTAAAGGTGCAGCATTACCGAGGACAAACGGCACCCGTTTCTACTGCGCTCACAATTTCACACTGTCATTAGTTTTCTTTTGGCGAGAGACTGACAATCAGTTCATTATATCTTTTTCTGATGCGTGAGATGAACAAATGGGATTTTGGTCAGAAGTGGATTCTGTAAGATGGTTCTTTTAATGACTTTTAATGTTCCCAAAGATGTTCAATCCAAGAGACACCAATACATTCCAATGAGCACCATCCAGACATTTGTTTGAACTGCATAGTGAGAACATTTGAGACATTTGTTGCATGTTTCTTCTTAACTTCTCTTTTAAAAAGCAGAAATGTCACAAATGCATTCTTCTTCATATAAGAGCAGTGCTTTCTCTAAGGCAACAGTGGATTTGAGGCTTCAACTACTTCTTTGTACCAAAGGAAACAATACAGAACTAATCCAGCCAGGCTTGGGAAGTCTCCCACCAAAACTCCTCCGCATATTAGCTCTTTGGCGAGGTCTACTGGACAAAGCTGCCTACAGTTGTGTCTCTTGTTCTGGATGGTGGTGCTTGGCTGGTTGGGTCATGTTCACAGATGGCTTTGGTCTCATTAAGTTCAGCAGCGCTTTAGCAATTGGGTTGAATCCCACAAGGAAGTTAGGAGGCCGACCCTGGGTGGCATTCTGTAATCAAATGGTCTTTGGGGAAAAAACCCCAAAAAACTTAAATGTCAGTCTTTGTCCACAGGGTGCAATTAGGCATTTAGACCAGAAGACTAGAGTCAGCTCCTGAAGTCTCAGTCTCTGTCCCTCAGCCATTTATTTCCTCTATTTCCTCTACTAATTAGAGTTTTTCCTCCTCTAGTAGACTTACAGTAAAGCAGTGTGAGCTAATGGCCGCACATGTATTTTCTCTTCTTTTTTAACCAGCCTCTGCTTCATTGTTCTTTTTACCTTAGTTGCATAATTACAAGCCCTTTGCAGCTTCCATGATTAATAGTTTACTGTGGCAGGTGCTTTAAGGTGGCCTTCCACTGTACTGTAATGTGTTACATTGTCGTGTTATGTTGTATTATAGCTCTTTGTTTGCACATTTGCATGTGCACTTTGTTGTCTGTTGTCTATTGTTGTCTCTCTTTTATGTTGAAATAGATGTAAACCTGTCATATCTGAGCCAGTCAGCTAATCAGATCTCTTAGTGAGCCAGCTGGTTATGGGAAAGTGTGCTGCTAATTTATGTGTGTTGTTAACTTATGTTGTTGCATGTACGTAGCACCTTGGTCCTGAAGGAACGTTGTTTCATTTCACTGTGTACTGAATGGTATATGGTTGGAATAACAATAAAAAGCCTACTTACTTACTTACTACTTACTTACTTACTACTTACTTACTTACTTACTACTTACTTACTACTTACTTACTTACTTACTACTTACTTACTTACTTACTACTTACTTACTACTTACTTACTTACTTACTTACTTACTACTTACTTACTTACTTACTTACTACTTACTTACTTACTTACTACTTACTTACTTACTACTTACTTACTTAGTACTTACTTACTTACTACTTACTTACTTACTACTTACTTACTACTTACTTACTAACTTACTTACTTACTACTTACTTACTTACTACTTACTACTTACTTACTTACTACTTACTTACTTACTTACTTACTACTTACTTACTACTTACTAACTTACTAACTACTTACTTACTTACTTACTACTTACTTACTACTTACTTACTACTTACTTACTTACTACTTACTTACTACTTACTTACTACTTACTAACTACTTACTTACTTACTACTTACTTACTTACTTACTACTTACTTACTACTTACTTACTTACTTACTTACTTACTTACTTACTTACTTACTTACTTACTACTTACTTACTTACTTACTTACTTACTTCTTACTTACTTACTTACCATAGAAATGTCACTGGTCTCGTCTGAGATCAACTAGAATATTTGTAATAAGAAGTGAATGGCCAATGACTATAATTTTACTCAAGATTCAAAAGTGTTTATTCATTACATATACAGTTCAACAAGGTCAACATGTAGTGCAGTGTACCCTGATCATTCCTAAGACAATTAAATGCGAATTTTAACAGACGTTTAGACTGAATTTAAGGGGAAATTTTAAAAGGTAAATACTGTAAAATATGAATATAAAGAGAAGAATATAGAAAATAGAAAAATAGACTAAATTAAAATGTGACCGGGCAGTGGTGCCTAGTGCTTGGGACCTTGCCCTTGCAACTGGAAGGTTGCAGGTGCAAGTCCTGACCTGGGCACCACTTGAGCAAGGTATCGTCCCCACTCGCTAGGCGCTGTTAGTGGCTGCCCACTGCTCCACGTAAAAGCAGAGGTCACATTTCATTGTGGTGCACTGTGTGTGATGGTGGGTTCACAATGACAAAGAGTCACTTTCACTAAACAACAAGTATGTGTATGGTAAAGTGCCCCACTTACTCAGTAAATGGCAGATCCATAAGACATACATAAAAGCATGACTTTAAAATAGTGCTAATCCATGTATGTTCACCTAACGAGCTAGTTTGCCCTTACTCTGCTTCTGCTGACTGGAGAACTCTTCATACACACAAGAGAGCGTGGCCGCATAAAAGTAGGCCGAGCAGGCACTTGAGCACTAGCAGCAAAGTCACATGAATGGAGAAAAGGCACTTCATTCTCTGTGCCTCCCCCCCCCAAAGAGCTTTCCACATCCTCCACCTCCTCCTCCTCCTTTGGCTCTCAGTCAGCGGGAGGCAAACGCAGATGGGAGGGGCGTGGTCTGCCCGCAATGGGCGGGGCACCCAATTGTGACGCACTGGTGCATAAAAAACACAAATAAAGGAGACGGGGCGGAGCGTTTGAGATGCTCCGTTGCCGTGGCAACCTTAGCGCCTGACTGCGCTGCCCCATTATCCTTTGGCGGCTAGCGGACTGCGCGTTCCTCGGACAGACTCTCTGTACTTTCGGGCCAAAAAGGAGACAAGCACCGTGCGTCGTTTGCCCGCAGCCTCCAGAGCTCAGGGTCAGGTAAGGGAGTTTCGACGCTTGTCCGGCGGCGGCGCAACAGGTGCCTGGCGGCGGCGCGCAGGTGGCTAGCAGAGCTAGCCGCTTCTAAGCAGCCGCCATGCTCATTTATTATGCGTGGTGCCCCTCGGGCCGCCCGCACGACTCCAAAGTGATGCGGATAGTATGTCTTGACCTGTTCGGTGGTGAGCAGGAGCGAAGTGCTACTACTTGATGCTAACGCTCGTCAGTGACTCCTCAGAGCACGAGCCCCAGCACGTAACGGCCTCGGTTTGCGTCCCTCGAACCCATGTGCATGTAGGAGTCCTGATCATTAACTCCACCCAGTTCCGCCAGCCCGCAGCAGTGTATAGAGGCTCTCTTCCCTAAAGCTGAATGGGCATTTCAGTAGCTTCTTCTGGGCTCCTGCCCGGAATAGCAGGTGATGCTTTTTGGCCCGCGCTGTGACTGAAGCGCTCCGGAGAGAGGGTTTGACCTTGTGGCTAAGTGAACTCATTTCAGACCTGTCACAAAAGAAGTGGGTGCTTTGCATTGACTGCTCTAGCCCTAAGCCACGCTTAACATCTCTCTCTCTCTCTCTCTCTCTCTCTCT
>JBBIGC010000013.1:15370675-15382942 GCA_037576955.1 Lepidarchus adonis | reverse complement strand
GTGCAAGTTGGGAAGTTATCCAAACAGAGTTGCTTATGAGTAGCCTACTCATAAGCAACTCTATTTGGATAACTTCCCAACTTGCACCAAGTAAAGAAACCTGGTACAAAATGAGCCCTGACGTTAATGGTATTGCTTTCGTTTCTGTAGAAATTACTGAATCTAATTGTTTGTTTCTACATATAAGTAATCTTTCCCAGGTTATCTACCTGTTCTGCTTATAGTATGTGATGTGTATACTGACATCCAGTGGACCCGGCCTGATTAATGAGAGTATGCGCACAAATTCAAACTTTGTTATGGGTTTTGGTGTGTTTAATGGAGAGCAATGCATTGTGGACTATGTAGTGTCTGGTGTGGGAAAATAGGTGGGTAATACAGGCAGAAAAGTGGTGGAAAGAGAGTTGCTTTCTGGGAGTATTGGTAAAAACCCCGGTGTTACCTTCACCGTTTTCGCTTAATGACTGTGGTTGGAAGCCCAGGGAAACTGCTAATTTGACTTCAGGGCTGAATGGCAGCTCACTCGGTAACCCCCCACTTTGAATGGATGTACTTCTTTAAAACCAGCCAGCTCAAAGAACTTACACAGAGCGTGATGCCATTTGGGACCCTTGGCTTTATTATTTCTACTCAGTACAGAGCACAGTTTCTGTTCCCCTTTCCCATTCTCAAGCTGCCTCCTTTTTGTGTTGCTATCCCTGTGCTCTGTCTCCAACAGTCTACAGCTCTCTCCACCCCTTTTCCGCCCACATTACCCACCCATTTTCCACTTCACACACTACACGGTCCATAATGCATTACTCCCCATGAAACACGCCCTAGCAATTGTTTGGCAGCACATACAGTTGTAGATCACAGTTGAACGCCTACTAAATGCTTTATGGTAATACAGAGAGAGACTGATGTTAGCTATATGTGTGCTGTGTTGAACTACATGTTGTGGGATGTGGCGTATTTTATAAGGAGCAAACTATTGTAGACTATGTAGTGCCTGGTGCGGAAAAAGAGGTGGGCAATACAGGCAGAAAAGAGGTGGTAAGAGTTGCTTTCTGGGAGTAGCAGCAAGAGCATGACTTTCCGGCACATATACGGTAGTAGAATGCAGTTGAATGCTTACTAAATGCGTCACAGTAATTAACAGTAAGAGAGACTGGTGTTAGCTACATGCATGTTACTCATTCATGCATGTTACTGGCTGTTAATAAAGCACAGTGCTGTTCAAAAAAGCTTCCGCAGCATCATCACATACACGAGTTCCGTCAAAAATCGGCTTAGATTGAAGTCTGAGGAATGGAACTCGAGGAACCCCTGTATATAAAAAGTACAGCCTGACTGCTAGACAGATACACTGATTTTTATTTAATACTCGTTGTGGATTGAGAAGTTATTGGACAGAATAAAAATTTGTTTTAAGAATTTGTTGAAACATTGCTCTATTTTCTTTTTTGCATTTTACAATTAATGTGCATTTGTTAAAAATAAAAATGCAAAATTGGTGAATTACAATAGTGAATAGTTAAATAAAGTGATGGTCATTTTGTTGTTAATTTGATTTTTTCTTCAAAAAGTACCAATTAGAATACTGTTAAAGTACTGAACCGATAAGCAACACCTATAAGAGTAGTAGTACCATTAAAATCTTAATGATACCCATCCCTACTTATGTGGCTTCTTACATGGTGTTAGACACTTACTTATGGCTAAAATCACAGACTTTCAGGCCTAAGTGTCAGAGAAATAGAAAACAAAATGTTCCAGTTTTGATGTGGTTACAGTTTGATGTAGTTTGAGGCAAATATGTGCTGAATTACACATGCAGTTTGTACCTTTGTACAGTAGCCTTGTAAATTGTGCCAAACTATAGGAACCAACTTTGGAAACAAGGCTAATGAACAATAACCAGAGTATGGGGAAGTGTTAACTTGATTTTTCAGTGTTGCAACTCCGGTCCTGGAGGGCCAGTGTCCAGCACAGTTTGGTGATCTCCATGCTCAAACACTCCTGCTTCAACTCACCAGTTAATCACTAGGTTTAGTGAGTGTTTCTAAGGAGAGGAACTACCAAACTGTGCCGGATACCCACTCTCAAGGGCTGGAGTAGCCCACCTCTGGCTTAGACATATAAATGGGATGGAATATCGTAAGGAGAACAGAGGATGGACAGTGAGTGTGACAGTATGTCCTGGAGCACTAAAGCAAGGAGAACCCCAGGCTGCTGCTCCCTTCCTTCAAGCCTGCTGAGTGCAGACTGGATGTAGCCTCGTGAGACCAGGCTGTTTAAGCTCTCAACAACATAGGCAGCGCTAACCACTGCTTGCAACACAGCACTTGAGAGATATTTTGCATACGTTTTAGTTGATTGAAGCTTTTTTATAGCTTATTTAACAGTTTTATGTTAATCTGTATGCCGCTTGTGATGACAAATGTTCATCTAGGTGGAAACGTGTTGAAAGTCTTTATGCAAAGTGTTGGTGTTATTTGTAGTGATTTGTATATATGCAGGTGTATATCTAGCTGTTCTGAAAAGCATGTTTGACTCACTGTTTGTATCTGGGCCTGGTTGTATGCAGGGGTACTGTGGAACTTGTCCTCGTGTGACGCACTGAAGATGCCCATAATCCAGGATGCTCTGGCAGTACTCACCAACACCATCATTATCCCTCATTCAGGCTGGGACTCCTCTCCTCACCAGGACGAGCGCAAGCTTCACCTGCATTCTTCACAGGTGCTCCGCAATGCCACTGGCTGCCTCAGGTGAGGTGTTCATCACACACACATGTATACATACAAACATGGTGAATATTCATAAACACCATTCAGCCATAGCATTGAAATCTGACAAATGAAGTGGATAAATCTGATCATGTGGACCACATATTGATGAAAAGCATCATGTCAGCTATGATAGAAAGTTGTCAGAACACACAGTGCTTCTCAGCTTGCTCCATATGGGGCCACATAGCAATATATTAGACAGAGAGCCTGTGTTGACCCATGTCCACTTCCAACAGCACCTACAATGGGCCTGCAAACATCAAACTGGGAAATAGGGGAATTGAAGAAGGTGGCCTAGTCTGATGAATTTTCCAGCTGGGTGTATGCATTAGCTTACCACTCAGCAGAGGCACTGTGATGCTCAGGGCAGTGGTCTGCTGCGAAACCTTGGGTCCTGGCATTCATGTGGATGTTTTTTTTTTTTAAATGTATGATTTATTTATAATTTATAACACATACGAAGAAGAATGGTATATTGAAAGACAACTAGCAGCCTAGAGAGAAAATTATCTATAACATTTCCAGGGTTAGTAATAAAAATAAAACCTACAGGTTTATTGCAAAAAAAGACCAAAATAAAATAGTAGTAACTCAAAAATACATGGGAAGAAGAGAAGTAAAAAAAACTATGCCTGTTGTGTGGTTTTAATAAAATGAGAAGAAAAAATTATTAAAGACTTAATAGTCTGGACAGTAGAGCAGTTCAGGGGCCACCAATCCAATGTGATTGATCAATATCCAATTGAAGATATTTAACATGGTCTAAGAAGGGTTGTTACACTGGAGTTGCAGAGAGAATGTCTAATTTTATCTAATTTCATAAAAGGCTGAGAGTTCCTTATCCATAAGTAGTGAGATGGGGGGACCAATGCATCAAAATGGCATGGCTTGCCAATATAATAAACTAGTCCAATCCATGGCCGTATCATCTATGGAGGGGGCCTATGCAATATTAGACAGGTGGTTTTAATGTTGTGTGATCGCTGTATATAATATACACACGCATAAACATCGGAACACTATCCTGATTTCTGATGTACAGAGCCTCCATAGCTCCTTTACACAGGGCATGACTAATGTATGCTGAGCACCAATGGGGTGTTTCTGTAGGTAGTGTGTAATGAGAAAGCCTCTTATGCTGCTTACTCTGCTTGGCTTTTAAGTGGCTTAGCCTTTGTTCAGAAAGATTTACCGCCCTATTAGGTTCCGATTTAGTCCAGGTGTTTGCAAACAGAGTGTACAGTACTTCATAGGCTTGTGTTATTTCTAAACTAACCGGCACATAATGTTTAACAATACTGTGCCTAACTGACATAAAAACGTACATCCTAGAGATGTCTGAGTGTATTGGATTCCCAATGTTTATTTTACAATCACTCAATAGTGGCTCAGTTTTTTGTAGCTGAAGTAAATTTGCTAATCAGCTTGGTGGCCTGCAGGGAACACTCTGCTGATATGTGAGGCTAATTGGTTTGAGTAAATAGGGTTCTGTCACATTTGATGCTTTATGGATTTGTTGTGATGAATTGTATTATTATTAGTCCTTTATTTTTGTCTGTTTCATGTTTGGATTATGAAAATACAGCATTTAATTCAGCCTGTTCAGCAGGGGACAGAATCTGCTTTGGGGCTTCATTATAGGATTCTATAGTTCTGGACGAGTGTCAAAGACTGCATGATTATAGAACTGGCACAGGGAAACAATTGGCAGTCTGTCAAGCATTTTTGCTGCTGATATGCGGGCTGCCCCCCGTGTGTGGCCAGAATAGCCTGTCCAGGAAGAGTAATGACATCCCATCCAATGTATTTTCTCTGCTGGTTTTTTTGTTGTTGTTTTTTTTTTTTGCAAGGGGGTGAGGTTATTAATTTTAGCTATATTGGCTATGACTTTGCACTTTTTTCATGACCATCATCTGATTTTTTTTCTATAATGTGGTAGGCACACATGTTTTGCTTTCCTAGATTTGAGTGCTTCAGGTCTTTTCAATGCCTAGTTTAAAATTCATGTCTTTATCTTATAGCTGTCACTTCAAATCCTGGTCCTACAATAATCCTGCCCTTTAGTGTTTTGCTGTTACTAACACTCTCGCGTCGACACTAAATAGCTGAAATAGCCAAGATTTCTCCTTTTCTCTCTTTTAATCTACTCTTCTCCAATAATAAAGTGGTTATCAGTTCTATATCGTATTTATTTTGACATATAAAGTAGGGGTGTAAAAACCTGAGCTGATCATTCATGTGAATTAATTTGCAGAAAAACAGTTATTTGGCTTAAGCATGAATTTTAAGCAAGCATGTATCATTTATTGCCAACATACAAATACAATGACATTGAATTGCTGCTTGATGTAACTTAGAAATCAACAATATATATTTATTATTACAGTGCAACAGCCCAGGAACATCAGCAACAACTGTAATAATACTTATAATAACTGTAATAAATGTGCTAGTGTATAGTGGCCCTAATTATATATTACTCAGGAAAACATTATAACACCTGCTTTTGTTATGGCTGTATGTGAGAGCTGAATAGGTAAATGAATGGATGTGTTATTACTTTATCTGTTTATGTATTCATTCACATTTGTGTTTCACTTTCCCATAAAGAAGCTGAATTGGAACACAACCCATTGTTAAATTGAAATTTGGTTATCTTCTCCATCTCCTTCCCAATCACCCTCAAGTTCACTGGCAAACAAAGACTCATTAATCAAGACTCATGAACTCAGACCATGCAATAAATACGTGTTGTGACACATTGAGGGTTACCACCAGTTAAACTCTTTTAAAAATCAAAAATTTTCATAAATATTACAAATATTCATTACAACAATTTTAATTGTAGACATTTGTCAAAAAGTGCAGTTATATATATGTTTGAATAAATGAATGAATAAACTAAATAAATGATACTGGTATGTAAAAGCCTTTATTCTGAAAAGCAAATAATAATGCAGTCTGAAATCTGTTATTGTGACGACTGCGGGGAAGTCAGAAGCCAATGCGACTTGGATATCAAAATAAACAGAGTTTATTAAACTCAGAACTATATACATGTAACATGAATCACGCTCTAACACAAACAGCATCACAATATGACAAAAACCCACCCCCTAGTCTACCCAGAAGGCACTTAAATACACACAAGGAAATAACAAACACCTGGGAAGATCACATGACAAACAGACACGTGACACACTAGGGAAACACACTTCAAAATACAAGCACGAAACATATAACACAGGACAACATATTACAGTTATAGGTTGTTTACACAGTAATAGAAAGCACAATAACATGCAGAAACCTCTAATTCCATATGCTCATCCATTTTACTGACCAGTGTGGACATGCAATTTTAATGAGTTAAATAAGGGCAAAGGCAAAGTCTCTAAGTGTATTGCTGACAAACCAATACATGTGATAGGCTTAATTAACTGTTTCATTAGAGCAGGTGTGTTAGAGAAGGAAAAACATAAAGGGCTATTCCAGGGTCATGACTGGGAACCACCGTTTGGACGTATGGCTTTGCTCAAAGAAAAAACAGATACTTGAACAAATACCCAACCCATGCCTCTTTCACCATGACTAAGCATTAAACTCCATCTGAGATTGGAGCGCACAGACGACTCCCTCTCAGGTCTGAGGCAGCAGGTTGGAAATGGAGGAAATGCTGAGTCATGCTGGATGTGGGCTGAATGGCCCAAGCTGTCCTCTAAACCTTGTGTGTTAATTAATCTGTTTCACGGCTGACCGAGGATTCAGGAGCCCGACTGAATATTTAATGGTTGAGTGCGGTTGCCACGGCACCTGCATGCTTGGTAGAAGCTACTTGGCAAGTGCCAGGAGATCAGGATGTAGCCTTTGATTCTTCAAAACTCTTGGCGTGTGGGATGCCAGCCTCTAGTGAGTTCTCCTGGACTGGACTGAAGCTCTACAGGCTCCAGGCATATGGCCACCATTCCTACTCCTGATTCCAGCATGGTCTGTGAGGGTTTTGGGGATAAAAACTACTTCTACATCAAAACCCTGTTTGTACATGCACAGCTGAGGACGTCTATTCTATTCCAGTATTTTGCTTTGGTTATCGATACAATTTGACACAGTTTTATCCTTCCCTCTAATGTAGTCAATCCGCTGAAATGTTTCTTCGTGGCTGAAGGATTCTGATGTAGCTTTTAAAAACTTACCTCATACAGTACAAGATTCAACTGCACAGCTAAATAATTCCACTTTTGCACCAAACTGTACTGTGTTTCACAAACATTTTCAGAAAAATATTACTTTTAAAATGCAGCTGCTGTCACTGATGATACACTCTATGTTTATTATATTTACATTATGAGACCAATCACCTTGGCTGAGCAATTACATTTATACTAATATATAATATTTCAAATTATAATTACAGTTTGGAAAACTCACTAATATGTGTGTTACAGAGCAGTTTGCCATGTTGCTCGGTGGGAGAGCTGGTGGCACTGTAACTGTATGTGTTTTTTCGCGGTTTCCTCCTCAGAAACGTGAGCTCTGCAGGAGAGGAGGCGCGGCGCAGGATGCGGGAGTGTGAGGGGCTGACAGATGCGCTCCTCTATGTCATCCAGACCGCTCTGGGCAGCAGTGAGATCGACAGCAAGGTCTGATCCTTTGCGCTGCTATATTACTAACATAACACACACACACACAATCCTCTTTTAACAACCACTGTCCTGAGAGTAGAAGGAGGATTGAAAGTTGCTCCTTCTATAGTCATGACAAATGCTGGAGACAGGTTAAAGCCATCAAGGGTTAATAAAGAAATCACAATGTCTTTGAACAAAGGATATAATAAAGGATTATAAAGACACTAGAGACAAAGATTTGAGATTGTTTCGTTGCAGACAAGTATAATGTAGCGAATTGTACCCTGAATGTTCCTGTGCAAAGATAAAGAGAAGTTATCAAATAGGCTAAAAAGAGAACAAATGTAAAATAACAGCGACTTAATTCAATAATAGAGAGAAGTATATAACAGAAAATAGACAATTAAAATGTAATACTTTAAAATGCAATTATTATGAATGGTAAAGTGCAGAGTGACATTGGAACAATAATAACCACAGTGAATCATTAATAGGACGAATATAAGGAGTGCTTTGGCATAGATAGTGCACACGTTTGTTTTTACTCCTTCCGATGGTAATTTCCACAGACAATGCTATTGTATGTTCCTCCCTTGCTATTGTATTAGTGGTTGCAGTATTAAGAGTGGGTTGTGGTAATTACATAGATTAAGTTACAAAGTCAGTAACCCCCTATATTGAGTTTCTACTTTGTCTTAATGTTGAGACCTCTTTGTTACTGCAGTAATACTTTGTGAGAACCAGTCAGAATTAAAAAAAAAAAAAAAAAGTCGGAGTTAAATCCCTCTGGAACCATTTACAAGATCAAAGTCTTCTCCTTTGTTTTGCCCTGCCTCACTGCTCATGACAATAGGATTAGCTTTCCTTGCTCTCCACTGGACTCCATCCAGAGGACCAATCTAAAAAAGAAAAACTATTAAAAACACAGATGCAGTAATGCATGGGCTTTACAAAGAGAAAAGGAGACATTTGGATAATAGCGTATTTGGCAAAGCCACAGTTGCCTATTATGGTGTGTTCTACTATTACAAAGATAACATGAAGATGACAGTATTTCTGAAGTCAAGCTGAGATGTTAATGCATGTATTCCAGAGCAGATCTATACCCCTCTAGCCTCTCAGACTCTCGGTCACTTCATGCTCTTTCTTCTACACCTCCAAAAGACTATAGAGAACTGCGTGTGTATCTTGAGGAACTTGTCCTATCGGCTGGCGGCTGAGACGTCTCAGGGGCAGCAGCTGGGCTCAGAGGAGCTGGATGGGGTGCTGTGCACCGACGCCAGTGGGAAGGACGGCGAGAGCTCCGGCTGCTGGGGCAAGAAGAAGAAGAAAAAGAAGAGCCATGATCAGGTGGGCCACAGGCCTGAGCGCCACAGCTGCTAGCAATTAGCACCGTTTAGCAGTGCTGCCATTCAGACGGCTTGTATCGCCAATCATCCCCCTCCCTCTGCAGGAGATAATTACTTACTTTAGTGGGCTGATTTCATTTAAGCACTGAAAACAGTGGGAAGAGAAGGGCATTGGCCAAGTTCCCCCACAGCCGTGTGGGCTGAATAGGGAGGTGTAAGTTTGTGTTATCTTGTATTGTGGCTTTTAAATTGCAAAATGTATGAGAGTAAACTGATCATTTACAATGATGCAAATGCACACCTGGGAAGGTGATGATTGAAGCCCAGTTCAGGACAGCTTGATTGCCTCTACTTGGTAATTGAGTGTTTTTACTGTAACAGATTAGCATGTCTTCAGATCATGCCATATGTTTCATATCATTTTTTTCCAAGCCGTGTTTGTCTCATTTTAAAATAAGATGTTCGTGCTTCTCAAAACATGCTTGTTCAAATGAGGTGTTTGTTTAATGGTGCTTGTTCTTCTTCCTGTGCTCTCAGTGGGATGGAGTGGGGCCATTTCCAGACTCTGGTGATCCACCAAAGGGGCTGCAGATGCTCTGGCATCCATCCATCGTAAAGCCGTACCTCACACTACTGTCAGAATGCTCCAACCCGGACACGCTGGAGGGGGCGGCCGGGGCTCTACAGAATCTTGCAGCGGGCAGCTGGAAGGTAGGCCCCACCCCAAAACCTGTGAGTAACCCCACCCCACTCAGAGCCAAGGACCAACCAGTTCAATCCACACATTGGCTGACACATTTCACGCTGCTCAGGCGGCTCCTCTGTTGAGCACTGATAGAAGTGAGAAGCCTCCTGAGCTCTGGCTCATTCAGCTGCCCTACAGTAGCTGTTACTGACATACATACAGTTCCTTGACACATGTTTGACCGCTGGTGTTAAACTACATTTGTCATTATTGCTCATAAAATGCCCAGCAAGACCTTTCAAAAATGTCCAAATTTGGAAATCAGCATCTTTTGTAATCTAAACTTTACACTAATCTTAACAACAGTTCTACAGCCAACACTTTGTAAATATGACCTTTTTAAGTCAAACACTAAAAACTTATTTCAAAAATAAGTTCAAAGCTCATATGTAAGGCTGCTGTTCTGGGTGGCTTGCAGTGGTCGGTGTATATCCGTGCCGCAGTGAGGAAGGAGAAAGGCCTGCCCATCCTGGTGGAACTCTTGAGGATTGATAATGACCGTGTGGTGTGTGCCGTGGCAACAGCACTCAGGAACATGGCCTTGGATGTGAGAAACAAGGAGCTCATCGGTAAGTTGTGAGTAGGGACCCTTTTCACACTGTTTCAGCACAAAGGAAAGTGTCAACACAGCAAAAACATCTGAACAGTGGTGGCATTTACAAATGTAAATACAGGACTCAAATGTTTTGCCTCCTAATTACTGTGCTTACCTAATTTTTCTTTCATTTGATGGAGCAGTATGATTTTGATGTTCAGTAGCTCAGTCCTTAACCAGCTGATTCTGCTCAGGCAGCTTTGATATGTAATGAGAAGATGTTAGGAATTCTCTAACAGTAGCTAGTTTGGTTGTCTATGCTTTGGGGAGCTTAGGAACTGAGATTCAAGCTTCAAGATGTTTATTAGTCACATGTCTAGTCATGTACAACAAGCAGTGAAATGTATCCTGATCCACTCCAGACTGTGTAAAATGGAAGACTAGCTGCAGAACCAGACCGATATGTTGGATAACTTCTCTTTAAAACAAACTGGTGGAGACGTATCACAGACTGATTCTCAGTTTTGTACCTACAAAGCTGTATTCACACCAGAACAAGCAGTCTGAGCAGAATCAGCCAGTTAAGGACCAAGCTACTGAATGCAGCTTAGCATCAGTAGTTTTCCACAGCTAGCTACTGAACACAGCTTAGTATCAGACATTTTCCACAGCTAGCTACTGAACACAGCTTAGCATGATCTGTTTTCCACAGCTAGCTACTGAATACAGCTTAGCATGATCTGTTTTCCACAGCTAGCTACTGAACACAGCTTAGCATGATCTGTTTTCCACAGCTAGCTAACACAGCTTAGCATGATCTGTTATCCATACCTAGCCACTGAACACAGCTTAGCATGATCTGTTTTCCACAGCTAGCTTCTGCAGCTGAAAAATACATTGCTATTTGTCAAAACCAACTCATTCATACACAAACTTGGTATTAGTTCAGATTAGCTTCCATTCACCTTATGAACACTTAATGTAAGGAACTTTTCACAGTAAATGAAGCTGTCAGTCGAAGCACAGTCAAGTCCATGGAGAAGTGGTTGAGGTGAAAAGTGAACAATCACGAGAAAGACAATGCCTTCCTTGGTTTCAGGCCCAAATTGTCAAAAGTCACATTCACACAAGCAGAAGATTCAAGATTTAAAACATCAAATACAACATTAAGGATAATATGAGGTCACTGAGTGTTAGCTGTCTTAGCTGTTAAATGAAGCAGATCAACAGCACATGTTCATTAAAATGTGCAGAAATAAGCCCAAACTATCAGTTATTACTCAGACTGCTGGTCATATTATGTGATTTAACATTATCTGTCTCTAATCATACTGATCACAAAATCACCACACAAAACCCTGTGGCAGGGTCACTTCCCTAACTTTAGCTAGAGTTTTTTATTATAATTATAGATAATGTCACATAACAGACAGCTTTCTATCTCCTTTAAATCTTTACCCCTCGCCCATCCAGCACCAAAGTAACAGGTGTTTTAAAGTCGACCTGAGGTGGTCCCTTTTTGAAAGTAAAACACCTCCACAAAACAAATAATGTCTTTAATGGAAAAAATGGAGTTCTTTAATGACTGTAAAAAAAATCCTCTACCTTCCCACTTATAAACACCACCACTGCTACAATGTTTTCCCTACTATTACTACCTGTTTTGCACCAAGAGGTGTGAAAAAGGTCCATTAATACTTTTTAAGGATGGGTGTAAAAATTCATGGATACATCATGGTGTGTTTTGTAATAGCATAATTACAGAATAATAGTGATAATATTCTCTGGCTACTAAATCAGCTTTCAGCATGGGTCTGTCAATTTGACACAGCAATGTTGAAACAGAGGCAAGCTGGTAAAGTATGTATTTACAGTTTAAGTGAGAAAATGAGAAACAAAAGAAGGATAACAGTCTGAAGCAAAAAGTAGCAAAAGTTAGAGCAGAAATCTAATTTTCGTCCCCAAATTGCTAAAAAGAACTGTTCATACTGGTGTATTTTTTTCAAGAAAAGCTTTATTCAGTGTTTTGCATGCATCCCTAAAAACCTGAAAAACTGTTGACCACTTTCCCAGTAATCTGTAATTGTACTGGTACTTTATACAGCCTTTATTGAATTCAGCATATACTACAAAAATTAATATGTTTTATAAGTACAAAAGAAAAGGATTGTGTGTGTGTGTGTGTGTGTGTGTGTGTGTGTGTGTGTGTGTGTGTGTGTGTGTGTGTGTGTGTGTGTGT
>JBBIGC010000013.1:15352239-15364407 GCA_037576955.1 Lepidarchus adonis | reverse complement strand
TTATTATTATTATTATTATTATTATTATTATTATTATTATTATGCCTGTGTTTCTGTGATGTATTGTTACGTCATTGTCATGCAAAATATTGATTATTGCAGAATCACTGTGTCGTGATATTATCGATATAGTGGGCCACGTATCACGTAGTGTAACACAACATATTGTCAGATACACTGCAATTCCCACCCATAGTGGATATATCATACTTTCATAGAGGCCCTTAAAAGAGTCTTTCAAATAACAGAATTATTCAAATATGTAACTAAAAGTAATTGAGAACACCATTGGGCACAAAATTAATACCACATCAAGGACTCCTTCTGCACAGAAGTCTCTTTGGTTAGCCTTTGGTGCTTTTTCATTGCAAGGTGTTCTTTTCAAACACCTTATCTCCAGCCCAAATCGTAATGGAGAAGCGCTTGATAATTCATCCCCCCGGCAGAGATGTTAACATGCGAGACCAATGACAGTATGCAATGCTGTCATTTCCTTAAAGAAGTGCAATAGATTTTCTGTGGAAATGAAAATGACTTTCTAAAAGCCCAGGGCAAAAGTCCAAGTAAGAAATCATTTTATATCCTTAGTAATTGCAGCTACACACTCTAGGTGTTTCCCTCAAGTGTGTCCTCTGTGTGATGGACTACTGTGCTGACTTTTTGAATAACTCATTGGCACTTTTAGTTTATGAAACAAATAACAACTTTTTACCTTACAGTGGATTCTACTGTTTGTCTGTCAGGAGGTAACTTACAGATGAATGTGCAAATGTAGGCAGGAGAGCTCAAGCTCTTTGTTATTTATAGAACAGAAAGTGCTCTCTCTCTGTTTTGCAGTCTCATTGGGATTCCATTATTTACGTTTGCAGCATGTGCAACTTCTAACCATTTTCCTCTGAATGTTCCTCAACAGACACACGCCTAAGGTGGTGAAAGCAGCATCGCAAGTCCTGAACAGTATGTGGCAGTACCGGGATCTCCGCAGCCTATATAAAAAGGTGAAAAAATGTTTTAAAAAGTCAGAATGCCAACCTTTTAAAAGCTATTCTTTCTACCACAGCTCTGGCACCTTTTGTCTATATATGCTGTTTATATATAGATATAAATATAAATGGACTGAAACTGTTTTCACTAAAGCCAGGTGAAGTGAACGCCGGAATATATGAAAAATAAACTAGAGTGTATTTTGGTGGCTCTCATCTCTCACAATATATAACACCACATGTACTGTCAGTATGGAATCATGCATGTTTGTAGTTAATAGGTTAACTTTCACTCTTTAAACCTGATTGTCTTGTTCAAAGCCATTATAAAATGCTCAGTATGCATTTGCCAATGCATATCTTACAAGTAATGAATCTATTAAAATCCACTATGCGTTCATGGGACCACTCTCTTCTTACATCAGTCCTGAAGGGCCGGTGTCCAGCACAGTTTGATAGCTCCCCTCTTCAAACACACTCATTAAACCTGATGATTAACAGGTGAGTTGTTCCAGGTGTGCTTGATCAGGGAAATCACTAAACTGTGCTGGACTGCCCTCCAGGACTGAAGCTGGACACTCCTGGTTTACATAATCCACCACATGCATCACTAGCATACGCTTATTGAACATTATATCCTGGTATTATGTTTGGTATATAATATAATGACCTAAACTGATGTTTTGAAAACTAGTCCATTTTATCCAGTTTTCTGAAAGCAATACACCATGAGGATCATGTAAATACTGTGATTTACTCCTGGTTAGGGAATGCTCCTCATAAACCTCTTAAAAAAAACTTCTTAGCAGTGATAACATGTTCAGCTTCATGTGCCATATATCATTTATTTAGCAACAAAAGCAGTTACATGTGAATCCTTAACCTGTATGTTGTACATAAGTATATGATTCGCACTCTCAGACAAAAAAACAGTATGTCTCAAAATAAACCACATGTAATGTTTATATTGGGTGATCCATTGCTTAAACCATTATATTGTATTTTTAGTGGTATTGATTGATATGGGTGCTTCAGTTGGTTTAAAATACATGAAACAAATGATTATTCCCCGTTCATTTCCATTTTGAAAATGTGCTTAAGTAGTTGGGGTGTCTGGCAGTTAGTCACCAGAGCTACAGAAAGACTTTCAAAAAAATTGCTTAAACATGGCATTTAAGGGGCAGTTCAGGACTTGACACAAGGGTTGTGTTAGAGGCTGTTAATGTTAACATTTACTTTGGGCTGACTGGCTGCCACATTGCATGATTTCCCCTATTTGCAGGATGGCTATTCTCAGTACCACTTTGTGGGGTCATCCTCTACAATAGAAAGAGACAGACAGAGACCTTATTCATCTTCTCGCACGCCCTCTATCTCTCCTGTGCGGACTTCACCTAATAATCGGTCAGGTAAGTGGTGTTCTTTGGCACTTTATGTTGACTAACACCATAAAAAATTGTGTGTTTCATGTTTCTCATTAAAGATGCTATAAATACTAAAGAAACATTTTGTTGCAAGTAATGGCAATTTTGATTTATACTTTCTAAAAAAGTTTTAGATTGGTCATTCATCTAATATTGATTTTGATACTTTTTTTTCACTGTAAACCTGTTTTGTCGACATATATACTGTAAATGGAATAGAGTAACATTGGAAAATTTATTTGAGAAACGTGTAAGAAACCTTTAGTTTAAATAATTCATTTCCTTGTTGTTTTTTATTAATATTGTATTAAAAAAAAATTATTTATTTGACATTGTGCCAAGACTTGGTCACATAGAGCAAATACTGTAAAAACTCAAAACTTTAGGCTTTTATATGGTACTTTAATTAGCAGTATGTTTATTTAAATATTTATGCTCAGGTCTAAAAATGTCTACTTCGGCAACATAGTTCTCTAACAGCCATTGAAAAAAGCTACTTGGAATCTGAACTTAAGCAGTAGATTCAGAGCTTTTGCTGACAGGTCCATCACAACACAGGATCACTCTCACACCTTTCAGTCTGGCTTGAGCCGTGGTTCTCAAGGAGCTGATGTAAAAATCAATACGTTTGCAAGTAAGATAGCCCAGCTTGGGCACGGGTGCCACTGTGTGCCATTACAGCTTGGAATTGGTGTACGTTTAAGAACTCCTTAAAATCAAAGTGTCAGGTTTTAGACCGAACAGATTCAGATGTTGTGAAGAACGCTGCCAGGTCTGTGCTCTCATTAAATTTGGCATCAGTCAAAACAGCCTCAGACAAAATGGCCTCAGAGAGTAAAGTTTGTGCGACATTCGTAATTCTGTTATTTCTTGGCAGATTAATTAAAATCACATTAGAGATGAACATTTGCTACAAGCACAATTTTGCTTAACTGTGCATGTATTATGTTTATTTATATGACAAGTAAGCTTCAGCTCTTGCTAGCAGTGTGTTTGCTCCTGGGTCTGCCCAAGTATTAGGAAAAGTTGATAAATTCCTGGAAGAAGAAAAGACTGTAGGAATAACAAAATCAAAAGCCCAACCAAGGAAAGAAGTTTTTCCATAGCTTGTTTACTATGTTACAATTTGATACATAGAGGGTGGAACTGCTGTCTCTTTCCCTTTGTGTGACTTTTTCTTGGCAGATCTCATCAGTGTTACCACCTGCTTTGCTAGATACAAAATTGGCAAAATGGGGAAAGAGATATTTGGCTTTGGCTTTAGGAGACAAATGAAACACTTCAGTGACGAATTTGACTCCTGACTTATTTAGAACTGGAGTTATTCACTTTAATTGAATGGGAAAGTGTGTCCAAACTTTTGCCTGGTAGTGTATGTGCTTACACTTCAAATATAAGCAGATTTGATTGAGTAAACATGATTAAACATCTCATGATGGTGTGAAAATAGGTTAAAGACTTGTTTTCCTCTAAGTGTAGTGCACATATTTTTACTGACTTGTGTTTTTTGTTTGTCTGTCTGTCTGAAGCGAGTGCCCCTGCTTCCCCTCGAGAGATGATGAGCCTGAAAGAGAGGAAGGCAGACTACGAGTCAACTGGAACCATTTCAGGTTACCATGGAAACAAAGGCGAGCACACCTCCCGTAAGGATGCCATGGCAGGTAAGGCTGCATCCTTCAGAGTCTTCCTCTCTCTGGCTGTGGCCACGGCAAACCTGCACTGAGAGATTGTGCTTTGTCCATGCCAGGCAGTGGACTGGGAAAGCAGAGCCGACACTGTCACCGGCGATAAAATAAGAACCCGATATTTACTCTCAGATCCGCTGCTGCACATAACCTGCTCTTGCATGATCAAATTTGTGTGGTAAACATGACTTACTTCATGTTCAGAAGCACTCAACAGTCTTGTATGTGTTGAAGACTGTTTGCCTGATCTCCAGCCACAATGAATCATCCTCCTCTCCAATCGTATTACTCAGGCTGATCCAGATGCTTAGCACGCTCTCATGAATCTCTTCCCATATGTGCCCCTCTCACCATGCAGCTCAGCTCTCTAGTGGAACTTCCACTCTGTTCAGAGGTGCTTATGTGTCTCCCAGTGACGACCTCAAACATAACCAGGTAAGCAGCGCTAACACAGCAATTTACCGCACGTTTTTAAGCCATTAAAGACAGTCAGTTGGCATAAATTAAAGGTTTTTTATTCTCTAGGTGAAAATAACACCTCTTTTGAGCTTCAGGGTGCTTGACCTATTTTCGTCTGTTTCTGTGATGAATAGAATGTCATGCTTGACTGAAATATTGAAGAAGTTCATTTCTGTAACAATTCAGTCTTATTGATTACATTAGGAGAAAGAATGTGTTGTTTTAGACTCACTGCTTAAAGCTTTAGTTTGTCAGAATGTCTTCTCCAGTTCTTACTCTGGTTTTCTTTGGGTGCTGTCAGGTCTCAGCACAAGGCAACCCTGCCGAGGCCTATCCACCCTTCCAGACTCCCCCAGGAGCCAACTTTGAGGAGGCCTACTATGAGGACCAAGCGCACCAGCGCCCCCCAGCCGCTGACGGCACCATGCACCTGGGCCTGAAGTCCACTGGCAACTATGTGGACTTCTACTCAGCCTCCAGGCCCTACAGCGAACTCAACTATGAGACAAGTCACTACCCCGCCTCACCCGACTCCTGGGTGTAGAGGCAACGGGCTGGGCTGAGGACACACGGACAGCAGCCCCGCATGTGCATGAACACTACCAGACACACACGCACTCACACATGGACACGCCTCTTCGGTTTGGATCGGACTGAGGATCCCACTGGGCTGTTAATTTGTGGTGGCTCTCAGACACCGCGTGAAGAAGATGCTGAAGATGATGGAGAAATGATAAAGGAATATGTTTTGTTGGAGGACAGTTCAAGGCTGCCAGAAGAATGCAGGAACATTGAGAAAGCGTTAGGAAAAGCTGTAAATATGTTGCAGATAGAAGAGGTTGGGACGTGAAGCACAAGAAGTCGATAAGTAATGTAACAAGCTGAGGAAAATAGTTCTGATACATTTTTAGGACATTTGTTTGCGTTTGACCTGCTTTTTAACGGAAAAGAAGCTCCTCAGAGCCTTTTTATCTTTTTTGTTCATTATCTTTCTTTTGTACCTCCTCTTTTTAACTTCTTAATTCTAGTGTAAAGTTCTTGTTGTATATTGCAGATGTAGATACAAGTTACATTGTGTATATTACAGGAAAAAATAGTAAACAGTGTCCTCCCATGTGGCTCAAAATATCAGTTTTGGGGTAAACCTGGAAAACAGAGGAAAGGATACGTGCTTTAACATTCTCTTCTGTAGGTAAGGTATGTTACGGAAGCAGAAAAGGTAGGGTGTGATTTAGAAGCTGTAGTTTACTCAGATGCCATTTTTTCAGAACAGCTGAGATCGTCACTCCGTGTGCAGAGTGCTGTACTGCCTGAAAAGAGTTTCCTGGTAAACATTATAGTCTCATTTTGATCATTTTTTTAATGCTTCAGTGACAAACTCTCCTTGTGTTTTAATCACATTGAACTGAAACTCTATTGTTCCACTAGGCTCCCAGTGATATGTGCTCCATTTTTGTAAAATGTGCCAAACATGGTTATCCCTGAGCCAGGGATAACGCCAAGCTGGCGTTGGAAGTTTTACATTCAACACCAACGTCATTGGTTGTATTGATACCAGTTTGTAAATGCTTTTTTTGTTCGTTTGTTTTCTGACATCTTTCAACGGCACATAGCCACAAACACTAAAGCAAGGTTGGGATAACACTAGGAGGGACATGGTATTCCAGAGTTCATATCCCTCCTGCATTGTACAATTAGTTTATGCTGTGTTGTAAAATAGACAATTGAACAAATCAGCTTTTTTCTCCTCCAGAAATTAGTGGTTCTTAAGTTCATCGTAGACTAATGTCAATAGAGTATGAATATATATTATATAAATACAAATATATATACTTTTTATGTGCAGATGTGGATGTCACCTAACGCAGCAACATTATGAAGAGAAAAAAATTAGAATACATGTAGGTTTTTGTTCACATTAATTTCTGATCCAAATTTACACTACAAACTGTTGCCCTCCTGTTGTCATGTTGTTGCTGTGTGAAACAGGTGAGACCAGGGCTCCAGGCACAGAAATGAATGATGTATCCAAGTTTCTAACGCTGATCAGAAACGGTGCTAAAAAAAAAAAAGAAAAAAGAAAAAAAGAAAAACCTTGTCCATGTGCATTTTGGTGTCAAGATAATGTTTGCCATTTGATGTCGCTACCTTTCTAAATATCAAAGCAGTTTCGAAAGCGTTTCATACACAAGTGAAATTGAGGCCCCCTTCATTTTTTTCTAACAAATAAAAAAAAGAATAAAAGTACAACTCCACAAAAGTGTGCTGCTAATCCAGACATTCTGGTAAAAAAAAAATTTTCAGTTGTGATTGCCCCTCTCTCTAATCTCAGGATATATAACCAATTCTCAGAAGGAGCAGCTCTGTGAACGCTCCTCCTCTGAGACTGAGAGACATATGGCGAGAACAGCAGTCACGGCCTCTGCTTGAGCTATTACTTAATCTGAAGTGGTTGAGGACCCTTTGAAGTGTGGCAGCAAGCCCTGGTCTTCCCTCCATATCATTTTGAATTTAGAGATAACTGTCAGATGCAAGGAAGCGGAATGATTTCCGAAATTTGTCTCACATATCTTTCAGCACTATCAATAGTGAACATGAAAAAACACATGCAAAATATTTGTGGAAAAGTAGACATGTCTGACGACCTGTATTGGAAATGTAAGTACAATTTTTTTTGTTGCTAGACAAAGTGTTTGAGAGAATTGTGAACCTTTTTATTGCCAGATTGCAACTGCTATAAGATAAAAACTATCGAAAAAAAACTGTTTTGTGATCTTTTCCTCAGTGTCTGTGATTAAGACAAATTTTTGTTTAGTAACATTCATCTGACAGTTTATTTCAGAGTAGATTTAGTCTCTGTTTGTATAAATTATTTGTTATAATCCTGTGAATTAGCCCGTAAAGTGCAGCTTATTGTGTTCACATGCATATTTACAGAAGCTTCAGAAAGCTTTCAGTCCATCTTCACTTTTTTCAGTCTTATGTTGTAGACTGATGTTATAATCGAATCATTCAAATTCATTTTTCCTCTTTAATCTAAACTTAGTTCCCCATAATGACAAAGACAAAATAGAATTTTAGATTTTTTTTTATGTTTATTAAAACAAAAAAATATTTAATATCACATTTCCAAAAGTATTCAGACCCTTTACTTAGTATTTAGGTCAAGCACCTTTTGACTCTTTGGATATGTTTCCACAAGCTTTACACACCAGGACTGGGGAATTTTCTGCCATTATTCTTTTCAGTGCTCTCAAGCTCAGTCAGGTTGGATGGGAATCATCAAAGTACTTCCATTTTCAGGTCAGTCGATTGGTCAAGTCAATATGTTGGCCCTGCTCAGTCTTCCAGTCCCTGATGCTGAAAAATAACCCACAGCATCATAATATCATGAGTGGTCTCTGGTTTCCTCCAGACAAAATGTTTAGAATTGAAGTCAAACAGTTTAATCTTGGTTTCATCAGAATCTTGTTCCTGACAGTCTGAGAGTAACCATTGGGTTCTTGGTCACCTATCTCACTAAGGCTCTTCCTCTCGATTGATCCCCTCTACGAAGAGTCCTGGTTGTGCCAGACGTCTTGCATTTGAGAATCATTTAGGCTACTGTGCTCTTGGGAATCCTCAGTGCAGCAGAAATGTTTTGTATCCTTCCCTAGACCTTCCTGTCTCTGTACTCTGCAGGCAGTTCCTTTGACCTCATGGCTTGGTTTTTGCTCTGATGTGCATTCTCAGCTATGAGGTCTTCTAGAGGTGTGTGCCTTCCCAAATCACATTCAATTTAATTTACAACAGGTGGAGTTCAATGAAGGTGTAGCAACTTCTCAGCAGTGATCAAGAGAAATGGGAGGCACCTGAGTCAGTGTTGTCGCAAAGGGTCTGAATACTTATGTAAATGTATATTTCACTCTTTCTTTTTAATAAATGTATACATGTAACAAATGTATTGTCAGGGGAACTGAGTGTAAGTTAATAAGAGAAAAAAGAATTTAAACCATGGTAGCATCAGGCTGCAACATAACAGCATTGAAAAAAGTGAAGGGAGTCTGAATACTTTATGACGCCATGTACAGGTACATCTAAAAAAAATTAACATAGTGAAAAAGTTCAATAATTCTTGAAATTCCTTTTAGAAAGTGAAATTCATATATAGATGCATTACATATAGAGTGAAATATGTCAAGCCTTTATTTCTTGGAATTTTGATTATGATTTTTGAAAATGATTATGGCTTACAGATAATAAAACCCATAATTTACTCAGAATTTTCATCTAAAATGTCACATAGGATAAATAAAAAAGCATATTTTAAACAGAAAGGTCAGATTTTTGAAAAGTATGTTCATTCCTATGCATTTAATACTTATTTGGGCTCCTTTTGCATGAAATTCTGCATCAATGTGACGTGGCATGGAGGTGATCAGCCTGTGGCTCTGCTGAGGTGTAATGGAAGCCCAGGTTGCTTTGATCTTAGCCTTTAGGTCGTCTGCATTGTTGGGTCTGGTGTCTCATCTTCCTCTTGACAGTACTTCATAGATTCTCCAAGGGGTTCAGGTCAGGTGAGTTTCCTGGCCAATCAAGCACAGTAACACCCTGGTCATTGAACCATTTTTTGGTACCTTTGGCAGTGTGGGCACCTTTTGACTGTGGAGTTTAGAAAACACAGTGACCAACACCAGCAGATGACATGGCCCCCAAATCATCACTGACTGTGGAAACTTCACACTGGACTTCAGGCAACATAGATTCTGTGCCTCTCCATTCTTCCAGACCCTGCAAAACACCTGATTTCTAAATTATATGCATTTATATTCATCTGGAAAAGGACTTTGGACACTGAGCAACAGTTCAGTGCTTTTTCTACTTAGTCCAGGTAAGACGCTTCTGACGTTGTCTCTGGTTTAGGATTGGCTTAACAGAAGGAATGCGACATTTGTAGCCCATGTCTAGGATTCGTCTGTGCATAGTGGCACTGACTCCAGCCTCAGTCCACTCTTTGTGAAGAGTGATGGATTTTGCTTGGCAATCTTCTCAAGGCTGCAGTTATTCCTGTTGCTGACCATTTGTGGCTTACCCTACTTGTGGAGGATGTCAATGACTGTCTTTTGGACATCTGTCAAGTCAGCAGTCTTCTGATTTTGTTTTTTTAATAAATCCAGATGGCACGCAAACACAGACATACTTCAGCCAGTAACATTTCATAATCATAAATGTAGTACACTTACAGTGGCACAACTAATTTATTCTTTTATGAATTGCTAATAAATGCACTGGCTGTTTTCAGGGTTGATATATACAGTAGTAATCAATGCAGGGAGTCGTGAAGGGATTGTGGGTTCATGTAAATAACTAGTGATAATTTCACTTGTGATTATTATCTGTCATAGTCACCTACATATTCATCTGTGTTGTTAGTTTCATTGTGATCCTTTTTATTTTCTGGTCTTTTTAGGATATTAATTACAGGCCCACTACTGAGAGAACAAAGATGAGTGGGTTATGTGTTGGGACTAACTGCACTACTGTGTAGGTACAATACTGTCCCCTACTGGAAATTCTCAACATCCTCATGCTGCAGAGCTCACACAGGTGCACACTCTGCCATTACCTATATGTCAGGGCACCTCTATGTAATATCCACAGCGTCAGTTCTAATCGGAATGAAATACAACTCCATCATTTTATGACAGTTTTTAATGGAGGAAGAGGACTGACTATGAAGTGAAGTGAAGTGAAGCGACATTGCCTGTAATAAACATACTGCCAAGGGGAGTTTTACCTTACACACAGTGTGAATGGAGGTTCTAGGTACAACATGGTCTTCGAGGGCCAGTTGTGTACTTCCCAAATAAATAAGCGCATATTTTTAACTTTAGGGTTTTATTTTGTCGATACAACTTAAAATACACACGGATCAGCCATAACATTAAAACATCTGATGGGTGAAGTGAACAAGTCATTATCTTGTTTTGTTATAGTGACAGCTCTCAGGTAGGTAGGCAGCAATTGAACAGTCAGTTCTTGAAATTGTATGGAAGCAGGAGCATAAGGATCTGAGCCACTTTGACAATGGTTTTATTGTGATGCTAGAGCGTAACGAGACACCTAAGAAAAGTGCTCTAAGGAAGGAGAACCAGTGAACTGACAGCAGGGTCATGGGTGCCCAAGGCTCACTGTTGGAGAGTGAATGCTAACCTGTCTGGTTGGATCCCAAAGAGTCATGAGGTCACCCCTGCTCAATATTAGGCAAGTGGTGTTAATGTTATGGCTGATTGGTGTATCTACAATTGATACAACTGAAACTGTTGGAACTGCAAAATTAAGGGTCTTTTTTGTTCTGAAGACCAGTGGTTGTGCTAGTCGGTGGAAAACAAGTCTTCTTGTCTTTATTTTTATGCAGTTAATGTCAAAAGTGTTTGTGCGAATACTCCTACAAGAAAGAGTCCCTACGAATGATGCCGAGTATTCCTTCCAGTCTTCAGTCACGACACAAGAATATTCGAGTTAATGTAAAAAATAAATACAAATGAATTAGTATCAAATTTCAAGTATGATCTAGTCCTGAGCTGAAGTGAGTGGGCAGGGCTACTCCAGAGGCAGAGAGGAAAATGTCTCCAGAACCTTTTTTCAGTATCGCAGGAACATTATCTCCTTTTCATGTTGGGAAACCTCAGCTTATTTTCCTGTTCGTGCCTCCTTTCCTCCTTCAGAGCCTTGTACTTCCACTTGGGCACCTGCAGGTGCTGCGAGTCCTTCATGCCCTTGTGCTGGATCTTCTCGGGTATGTAAGTGGGTGTTGGTGCCTTGGATAGACGCACCTTAGGCACCACTATCCCAGGGCGAACGCTGCTCCTGCGCATTAAATGCAGTGGCAGAAGGCTGCTCCTGCGCAGTGCCACAGTAGAGGCCAGTGCCATATCATGCAGTGCAGGAGGCTGCAGGCTGGCACGCCGCTCCCGTTTTTTGGGCACCAGGAGTACACGAGAGTTCTGGAAGAGGCGCTTGTAGTTGCTGAGACGTTCAGGCCCCAGCCTCCTAAGCTCGTCCAGCCGTTGCTTTCGCAGGATGTCCGGCACCGCTGGCCGGCGCTTGCCTACGCAAGGTGGGCTCCCCGGACACACGGTGTGGCAGGCTGGGGCCACCAGCGGACTGGACAGTGCTGTAGTCATGCGCACCATGTAGTCCAGTACACCCTCCTCTAGTGGCTCTGTCTTTGTCCTGAAGATGAAAGTGTTGCAGGCACGCTCCGATATCGTCCTCCAGCACGACTTGGGCTCCTTCGCCCGCTCCACCAGCTCCCTCAGTGCCGGCCACTCCATGTGGTAGGAGTCACAGAACTGCTCGGCACACGGCTGCGCCATCAGTCGCAAAATCATTCGGGCTGTCTCATAGCGGCCGGTGAAGAGGGCCCATTCACGGGGGGTCAGCTTGCGCCCATAGTCTCTCGCCTCGACATCTCCTCCTGCAGGAATGCAGTGAATGACACAAAAGAGCCAGAGATTTCTGTTATATCTGCTGATATCATTATATATTAAATTATATATTAAATTATATATTAAATTATATATATATATATATATATATGTATGTATGTATGTATGTATGTATGTATGTATGTAT
>JBBIGC010000013.1:15325276-15352139 GCA_037576955.1 Lepidarchus adonis | reverse complement strand
TTAAATTATATATTAAATTATATATATATATATATATATATGTATGTATGTATGTATGTATGTATGTATGTATGTATATATATATATCAAGGCTTAGAAATGAACTAGTAGTGAATAGTTTTAACTTAACTTTAATTCATCTTAAGTCTTATACCTCAAATTTCAAATAGGTAAATATAACTTATATAGTTGTAATTGTTGTTTCAGTAGTCTCCCACTATATCGCAGTTCACATTCTGCCTCCTCAGCTATTCGTGGATTTTTATTTGGAACATATTTCAATGTTTTGGCAGAATGCCTCGGTATGGCGCTGCATCCATGCATGGATAGTAGAAGAAAAAGCGTAGTCTATGTTTGTGTAATACCTTCAAATAATAGTGAAAACATAAGCATAGGCTACAGTAGTACATACAGTACATTCCAGTTCTCGCCAAATTTGGTATTTCTATTATTTCTACCCAAAAATTTACCTCCCTAAATGCTTGCAAATGTTTTTTTATGTGTTTAACTGTGTCTAGAATGTGTTAAAAGAGTATGGGATGATAATTTAGGGCTTAAACCTTTGAGGGGTGGCGTCAACACCCATAAAACATGAAGGACTATTATATTTCTGCCAATGCAGATAAAATCCAAAGAAACTGTAATGCTGGTCCATTGTATTGTCAAACTGTGAAGTTATCTGATATTCTACCTGACATCATTAGGGCTCGAACGCATTCGGCCCGCCCCTGCATGGCTGCCTTCATCGTGGCTGTGAAGCCGTGGCAGTTCCGCCGTTCAATATCAAGTCCAGAAAAGTAGTTAAGCAGATAGCTGGTGATAGTCATGTGACCTAAATATCAAAGAGTCAGTTAACAGACAGTTACAGACATCATTTCAACATTAAATCTAAACTTAACAGGTTTAATAAAACCAGTTTACACAGTCTGAATGTAGTATTACCTAGAACAAGTGCTTTAGCAAACATGTATATACTTCCTTTTGTAGAAGAAGAATATATTTCAGTAGTTATGGGAATATTATAAGGAGTGAGGAACATTCAGCACCTAATAATTCTTATAAATTGCTTATCATTTTAAGCTGATTTATATTCAGTAAAATCGTGTTTGTTTTTAACCTCCAACTAAAAATTTCAAATTTTATTTGTAATAAAGTTAAAATCTAAAAGCACCTACATAAACCATCCAATCCAAGCAACATGTTTTTCTCCATAACTGTGTTGGTATAGTTTAACAAGCTCTCCCATTGGTAAGTCTCTAGATTGAAATTCTAACTAGTCTGATTAACTCTCAGCATATTTAAGAACTGACCAATCACGTTTTTCGGTTTCCATTGTATGGTACTGAATATGTGAGGTAAAATGTTACTCTGGATCTTTTGGACGTTGTATATATACCATTAATATAAACAGCTTCTATAATAGCAGAAACTGATAATATGTAATAAATAATTCTTTGTATGCATTTATATGTTTTAGTAAATGTTCAATACTCAATTTTACTGAATGTACTTGATACACATTTTTTTCAGACAGTGCAAGCAACATTCATGTTCATACATTTAACAACAATGCAGTAATATTTTCCATAAGTAATGCACTTTCAAATGTCTTCTCTCCTACCTGCTTGTGCAGCTATCATTAGGGCTGTGTTTCCCTCGTTGTCTTGCCAGTTCACATCCACATGTGGACACTGCGAGAGAGCGATGACCACGTCCACATAACCCTGGTAGCATGCCACTATCAGACCTGACTGATGCCCACAAAACATAAAATATCACTTTTTTAGTGTTCAGAAGCCTTTCTGGGTGTTTTTGCCATTATAAGAAGCAAGAGGCCAAAAACAGGTGTTTCCCAAACCATCCCATGTCAATAACACCTGAACTGAGCAAGAACTGAACACCTGGTCCATGTGATGTGGAAAAAGTGTGTAGCATCCAATACCACCAAGGATTAGATTAGGAAACAGCAGCTCCACACCCAGAACGATTTCAAACATTTACTGCCATAGCACACACACACATCCAGGTAGTGACAAGCTTTATATTTTAAAGGTTAGAGCTGAGATGTTTTAAAACTCTGTAGGGTGATGGGTCCTCATGTCTAAGAGCTACAGGCCTAGAGGCTCTGAACTCCAGCCCTGGGGATAACCTCCCTACTCATGTTCATGCAGTCCTGGCCAAAAACAACTGACAGTTCATCAGCTTATTATCAAGCTCTTTCAGAACTGGTCAGATCTGCTAGGCAGAGAATACATGAAACTGTGAGGGACAAAAGGTCACCAGGAGCTAAGAATCACTACCCCGCCTACAGGTTATTTAAGGACAGGAATGCAATAAGATGAGAGGATCATCCCCAAAGGGCAATGAGATTAAATAATTCAGCCTGTGGGTCATAGAGCCAAGGTCCAAGAGGTTATAATCTACAGAGTAACCAGTCATCTGGATAAAGCAGCTTATAAAATGTGTTTAAATGTTCTACAAGGTGAGATAATTGTTGGGAATAGAAACGAAAGT
This sequence comes from Lepidarchus adonis, assembly GCA_037576955.1. Taxonomy (NCBI): domain Eukaryota; kingdom Metazoa; phylum Chordata; class Actinopteri; order Characiformes; family Lepidarchidae; genus Lepidarchus; species Lepidarchus adonis. Next base: position 15,349,625 of record JBBIGC010000013.1, on the reverse strand, counting down.
ACAGCAGAAAAACAGCAGAGTTGTGGTTGTATGGCAAGATGAGAGTAGTATTTAAGGACAAGCATTACCAATGCATTAGTAAGTTAATACGTCTGTATCTACTAACCCCATTCCCAGAAAAGTTGGGATATCAATCAAAACAAACATCTGTAATATATTTTTGTGTACCAAAAATCTTTAAATAAATGAGAAATTTTGAGAAATCACTTTTTCTTTTATTAACACTCTTCATTCAGCTGTAGCAGTTATGTAATTGCACATTTTGTCCATTCTTGAAATAAGACTTTTAACAATCCATGGTCACTGTGGTCACCTGAGCTTTGACTTAGGGAACTCGCTGGCATGTGTTAAGTGACTTTTCTCTCAAGTCCAGGTGGCTAATATTTTTCAGCTTGTTTTTTTAAGCAGATTCACATATTGGAACATAAACCAACTTTTCTGGAAATGGAATTTGGAGGCATGTCCGTTAAATTTAATTTAAAGACTAAATTTGTTAAAACAATTGAACAAAACATTTGTATGCTTTTTGTCTAACTTGGTTCCTCCATTAAGAACAGAAAACAGAGTTAGATATAGTCTTAATATGGTGCTCTCTATGTTGTAGCATGTTCATGCTAACGTTAGGTGCTGTGGTTGTAGAGAAGTGATTATAGGGTTGATGTGTGAGCAGATGGTCAGTCCCATAAAGACTATTAGCAAAGATTTAGCATGGAACTCTCATAGGATCAGACACTTGCTGCAGATCTCTAATAAAAATCTAAGATAAGTATAATACTTTTATATACAGGTAGTAAGTGTTAAAGGGTTTATAATGAAATTCTAGTAGGACATGACAGAACAGTGAGAAGAAAAGATAAAGATCTGGAATCTTACTATTGTTAATGATTATATTGTTGTCGTGTGCAGAATTTTTAAAAGACTGTATCCAAGTTACATTAGTTGTTCTAAACGATCCTGTAATAAACTTTAGGTGACTGCAATTTCTTGCCATCCAAGAATGAGAAGAGTACAGAATTTAGAGACGCTTGAAATAGTTGCCCCCGGGCAAAACCTTCAAAAGCCCATGGAAGTAAACCTCAGGTTCTTTCACTGAGACAGAAAATGTCAAGCGTCTCTTAAGATGATTGTAAAGGAAAAACCTTCTCTTAACTCTTAAAACCTTGTGCCTCCTGAGGATCAGCTGGCAGAATAAAAGTGCTTACACTGCAGACAAGAACGTAATTCCATGGTCATGGTGACCTCAACATACATGGAAAATCTATAGGTACAGTGACTATAGCTGAGGACTGATGGAAACAGTACTACATAATTTACTTCACCAGTATTATCTTCAAAAGCAGTTACTAAGCTAAAACCTTATGTGGGTTCTGACACTGTATGAAATACTGTTACCTAATGGAGAAATGACAGTGTTATATTGTTATAGATATAATCCTGAGGAAACACTAATGCAGCTCATTGAAATGTTTGATTTTTCTCAACTTTCTCAACAAGCATTCGAACATTTGACCTTTTTCAATCATTTATTCAACTAAATATCAACTAATGTAATGTTCTTCTGTGGAAAAAGTGTGTACACCTTTGGCTTTGAAGGGTTTTGTTCCTTTAAGCAGAAATAACTTGTGCTTTGTATAACTGTCCAGTCTCTTTTTGACCACTAGTCCATGCAAAATTACTTCATTTGAGTTGGGGATATTTGAGGGTATTTTTAACATGTACTTTACCATGTTTCAACATTTCAATAGGGTTCAGAAGACCTTCCTTTCTTCTCTTTTTTATTAATTTTGTGAATTTACTAGTGTACTTAGGATCAACATCCTGTTGAAAAGTTAACTTAAACCTTTGGATAAAAGGTAAATTATTTTCAATCACTCTTTGATATGATGCAGAATTTAGAGCTGAATCAGTCTCTGCAAGTTACCCAGTCCCTGAGGCAGAAAAACAACCTCAAACCAGAACATTTTAACTGCATAACAGTTAATATGGGCTTCTTCTCAGGAAAAGCTGTCATTGATCTACATTTTGTGATCTACATTAGAGCTGAACTGTTCCTATATTTTCTTTGGTAAACTGTGGTCTTGTTGTGATGTTATTTGATGTGATGTGATACTTGTCCAGTCTCTTTCTGATTGTAGAAGTGCACTTTCACTTTCACACAGATATATTTCACTGCTGATCCCATGAGGAAAGTCTGGAGTACTAGGAAACCTGTGCTTGCATCATGCAGTCTTCTCTTAAGCTGAATGTGCTGGAGCAGCTGGTCCTGGACAAATCAGCAATCTTTTAAAATCCACACCACATGTATGTGAGTTTCCTTACAGTGAAATAATAATTCTGATATATTTTTTAAATCCCTTACCACAACATTTGTTCCCTGAAGGCCTTATAAAGATATTTAGATTTTGGCATGATGACACCCCACACTTCAAGAGAGCACCCTTAATGTCAGGTTTAAATAGACAGATTCCACCTGCAGGAGGTTCTGATTAGGGTGTACTTACTTTTTTATATGTAGCACAAAATGTCGATTTTGAAGCATAATCTGCAGTCATTGAATAAAAGAGGGTTGGATATTTGCTTGTTCATATATGATGAAAAAATCTACAATTTCTTTGGGTTGTACTTACAATTTCACAAACAAATTGAAGAGATCGCTTACAAATATGAGATGAAGAGACTGTGATGATGCAGTTATGATGATGCTAATTGATGTAAAAGCTTCTCTTACTACACCAGCCTTGTAGCTTCTGTGCTAAATACTTTAGACACCAAAGGTATTTTGGCAGATTGAATACACATGCGTGAGCGCACATTCTTTTAAGGCCAAGGTTAAATCATTTTTAAAGCAATGGAAGGCGAGAGGGAATAAAGAATCAGGAAGTCTGTCTGCGCAGCTAAACAGCAAGAGACTCTGGGACATTTACGTCTTTTACTGCACCCTTGCGAACTATAAAGTGCTACTGTTGTAGAGAGAGAAGTGTTTGTTTCTCTGTGTGCTTCAGAGCTCTGCTGTCTGCTCAAAGTGACTCATCCGCCGAGCTCAGCTAACATGAAGCACAAACTTGACGTAATATGACGTGCGGCTGCAGGAGTTGTTGACAAAGAAAAACGGATTCAGTGCTTGTACCAAGCAGTAAAGTGTGACAGAGTGCCTCTTCCATTACAAGCAACCCTGCCGTGAGTCGGGAGGCTCACAAAGCAGTGGGTCATTGGATGAAACTGTGTTGTGCACACAGTAATGAGCTTTTGTTTTCAGCTAGACAAAGATGTGTTCAGAAGAAGTCAATGGTATTTCAGTTCAAATAAACCTTAACAAAAAAGAAATCCTCCATCGCAGACTTCTTGCAGCTTAACCTATGAAGCTCTCTGGTCATTATTTGGTTATTTTTATAAGCTATTTGGCATCTACTATCAAATTTTTATGGTTGTGCATTTAACAGCATTAGGACCGGACATGCAGGACTGCATCTGAATCCCTTAAAACACTGGTTCTCAAATGTGAGCCAAAATATTGCCTTGCAGTCCTTAAGAACCACAGTCTTGAGCGCCACTGAGCTGAGCAGATCAAAGTGGCCTGGGAAGGCATTTGATTGGAAATGCTTTTCAACTCAGTGGAATGTTTTATATATCTGCATAAATGTGACCTGAAACATCCGCAGAATTTAGTCCATCAACCAAATAAACATGAAGGGTATCATGGTAGCAAAGGAGATCACTGAGGACTTCCAAAAAAGAGATGGTGATGCACATCAGCTTAATAAAGTTGTAAAAACGACTTGAAGAAGTTTGGACTCCACCACAAATGGATGAGATTCATGACTACTGTTGCCCTGCCCTGGAGTGGTCAACCAACACTTCAAGATCACTTCAAGAAGAAGGTGAGGTCACAAAGGAGCCCAGGGTAACTTCTAAGCAAAGGTCTCTCTCATACAGGATACTGTTATAATGCTCACACTGAATAACAGTTGTGTGCATGGACTAAACAGTTACTAAAAACATTTCCAGAAACCAGAAACTGAAAGCAAAAGTTTGTTTTCTCTCATTTGTTTAATTAGCTTCTCTTTATCTGATTTTAGCATTCGTGTGAAAATCTGATGATGCCTTTTAAAGATTTTAAAGATTTCCCAAACATTCAAGCACAACTGTATATAGTCACTATTGGAATAAATCTTCGGTCTCTATTTTTGTGTGTGCATATATTATTTATATCAGCATGAACAACATCTGGTATTTTTGTATTATGTAATTGTGTATATATTGTGTAATTTTTTGGTTTAAGTGATCAAATTAGATATAAAATATATAATTATTTATATAAATTATATGTACATTATGTATTATCAAAAGCATTAAGAACATTGATCTTTCTTTTGTAGTTATTCTGAGGATAAGACATGGTTTTCCAGACAATTGTGTCCCATGTCCAGAAACTGACATGAGTTACAGTTACAGTTCTGTAACTTCAAGTTGGATCAACACGTTAACCAGTTCTAATAGATATGATAATAGATGTTTAAAAAACCCAGCAGCACCCGTTGCAGCACATGTTGGTGCCACTGCCGTGCTGAGAATGATCCTCCATAATACCTGCTCACTGGTCCTGTTGGGGTCCTAAGCCTTGATGAAAAAGACAAAGGGGACTAACAAATACTGCAGAGAAACAGACAAACATCAGTCTGTAACTGTAAACTATAAAGTGAGCCTAAATGGTCAGTGTAGCTGGTAAAATGGACAATGTGTGTATGCAAGATACAGGTGCACCTACATGAATAATGTATGCAGCCTCTATTCAACAAATGGTCACCAGTTGACACATAGACTCAACCCTTAACAAAGTGTAATGGAGTTAAAAACATACTATGGCAGCTTTTTATTTTTTTTGTAATCATTTATTATTATTATTATTATTGTTGCTGTTGTTGTTGTTGTTGTTGTTGTTGTTGTTGTTGTTGTTGTTGTTGTTAATAATACTTAATTACATTAATATATATTAATAATACTTATCTACTTAATAATTTATTTATTACATTTATAAAATGTATAATTTAAAACCTTTCTTTTATTCCCTTCTCTTTGCTGCTGAGGAGGTGGGTGGCCATCTGGGTGGGGTCTGTCTATGTGGGTGGGGGAGGTGGGAGAGGGTTTTCTTTCTCTTCCAGAAAACTGAAGGAAGGTTTTCTTGATTTGTATACTAGTTCATTATTTTTCCTTCAATAAAAAATGTATTGAAAAAAAGAACCGAAAACATTAAAATGTCCTAATAGTAGAACCAAATAAAACAAAACATCATTTGTTTGCTTTTATTTAACTACTTAATTAGACATTTATGAAAATCTGAAGATGTTTTTGGTCCTATTTAAGCAGAATTATTTTTTTTTTTAAGTTCTAAACTTTCTAACACCCCTTCAGCCTGTAGCTCCAAGACAAAGGGTCTGGACAGCCTGCCTTCGAGTTGTAAGGGTTTTTTGTAGGCTTGAATTGAAATCTATTCCACTACAGAGACGCCATTCTCATGCAACAATGTGGCTAACAGCACTACTGGGTGGCTAGCTAGCCTAGTGTTAGCGCAGAGCTGGTTTTGTGAGTCTTTTAGTAGCTCTGGTGTGATTACGGCACGCTTGAGCCTGATGGCAAACTTCAATCTAAGCTCCCATCTGTTCCAGGACTTAGCTGGGAGCATCCCCCTGAGATTTACACGGTCAACAGGGCACCACACACCAGCAGCTCAGAAGCAGACAACAAGAAGGACGCTGGCTTGAAGAGCATGCCAGCAAACAAAGACTTCAGGTGCAAGGATTAAGGTCACTTCAGCCTGACGGTCTATTATTAAACACACTTATTTCAGGCTGGGTGGCTGGCAGTGGATGTGCCACCGGACAGAAGAGCAGACTTCCATTTGGAATAAAGATGGCTGCCACTTAAAGCAATAGATTGTAATAGAAAGAAAGAAAAAAAGTGATGATAATAATAATGAATACATACAAAAGTACACCGATCAGACAACATTACTACTACTAAGGTGAAGTGAAGAACATTGACTAGATATTTCATTACAATGGGGGTGGGATGTTAGGCAGCAAGTGAACTGTCAGTTCTTGAAGTTGATGTGCTGGAAGCAAGACCATACGGATCTGAGCCACTTTGTCAAGGGACTTGTTGTGATGCCAGAGCATCTCCAGAACAACAGGTCAGAACCAGAAGTGATCAAAGGAAGGAGAACAGGTGGGCCATGGGCCCCAAAGGCTTACTGTTCATGTGGGGAGTGAAGTCTAGTCTGTCTGGTCTGATTCCAAAGAGAAGCTCCTGTTGTACATAATGTTAACGCTGACTCTGATAGAAAGGGGTCAGAACACAGTTCACCACAGTCAGAGCTGTTCCAGCAGCATGAGGGACCTACTCAATATTAGACAGGCGGTGTTGATTGTGATTAATTAACAACTCAAAAGTTTAATCAAGTTTAATCTGAACCACTCACTGTTGATTTACTACATTTGGGGTAAAGGAAAAATGTAAACTGGGCTTTTGCCACATGGTTGCTTTAAACCTATGCAATTCAGCACAGGAGACACTAGAGTTATCAATATTTCTTCTGCTGAAAGTTGGCTTTCTCTCTTTGTTCAGGGTTTTCGTCCTTGCGTTTTGCTGTCATGGTACGTGGTAAATTGCTTGACTTTAATGCAGCATGTTGTGCACGGCAGTAGGAAAGGGAAGTGGGAGGCAGCGTCAGCGTGATTGAACACATTCCCCAAAGAACGTGCAGAGCTCTTTGATATGATAATTACTTTTACATAAACATGACGCCCTTATCTACACCTATCAGCTCTAATATCATAATCATGGGCTCCTCAGGCTTATTCCCGACCCACAGCACCATTCTGCCATCACTCTGTAATCTGAGGAATTCTCTACGGTATCACTAGTTCCTAGAATGTGACACGGTTAATTGTGAGCATTTGCAAATTAGCAAAACGAGCATAATTTCACATGATCAGGAAAAACTGGGATCTCAATGAGCATTCGATGTGCATGAGTGTGAATGAATAAAACTATTTAGATACAAAAAGCCCTCGAATCAGGTGTGTTACAGAGAATAGAACAACCTGCCATTACGTTCAATAGTTTATACACCCCTGGTTAAATTACGGCCATGGTTTCTGTCGATTTGCTGAGTTTGAATTTCATTTAAATTTAAACAAAACTGTAAATGTGTCAAAATATACCAGTTGACCAGAGGCTCCCAAAACTTTGCATATGAATTTCCTGCAGAATATAAGCTGCTGGTACTAGAGAGCTGGAGATTTCCTTCTTTCTGCTGAATCACTTTGTCATCTTAGAGAACAGGTTATGAATGTTCCCTATTTTAGGTTTACGGCTCTAAGATCTATATTGTTGCTTAACTGAACCTTTCCAATTGGACACCTGACCTTCCTAACTGCCCTACTTGGCTTCCTTCACAAGCGGAAGAAACCTCTTATAGTTCTACAGTGATCACTGTGTTAAAGAGTACAGCCGCCAACTGTGCCAACTATGCTCCGAGTACAGTTGCCCTCAATATTTTAGTTTTTGCCCTTCTCTGACATTGATTATACTAATTAACTATTTTTCCTTGTATGAAGTAGAGCAGTAGTTCTCAGACGTTAATATAAGTCCAATATAAGTACAGTAAATGCTACAGTTTCCACCAGAACCTTGTCCTATAAGAGACATTGTGCATTGTAGGGCATTACAGGTAACTAAGTAAGTAGGCACTTGATGGCCAGGAGTTGTAATTGGCTTGTACACATAACACATTTTAATATTATTTACCATCTAGGCACTGCTTTTTAAATATGACCAAAGCGGATGTAATTATCTAATAAAAGTTAATCTGTATCCCCTACAGAGCCTCCAGTTTGAAAACCAACATGTATAGATACTCCAAGATTATGGCTGAGAACGAAGACACAAGATAAAGAATCAGGGCCTTAAACAAAAAAGCAGTAAGTATTAATTGGGGAGTGATCATGTGGACGTCCATAGTTCATTGTTGGGACACCACCAAACTGTTGGATTCTTCCATCAAAACTCACCCTGTTGTTCTTGTCCACTTCTCGCACTTCCTCTTCTGTTACTCCTTGTCGGATCATGATTTTGACAATGATGGCGTTGTTATTGCAACACGCCTTCAAAAAGGTGATGGGTTCTGGGCTGTCAACGGTTAGGGAAGGCCGAAAGGTGACCGAATTATCTGGTGGATAGAAGGAATCATCTGATGCAATGCTCTTGCTGTCTGGCAACTGTGAGAAATCTAACTCTTCAAATTCCTGGTAGACGTCGTCATCGTCGTCATCATCATAGAAATCATCATCATCATCATTATCTTCTTTGGACGAGTCTCCTTCCAACTCATCGGTGAGGCTCTGGATAGAAGGTTCCACCAAGACTCGGCAGGCACCCACCTGATCATCCCTGCTACCATTCTGATCGTGGATCACAGGTAGACCTCCCCCAGGACAATCTCCAGTTATCAGCACCATTTAACCTGTGGCTTGGGATCTGACAGGTGCAATAAAAGCTACAAATCCAAAAACATCCAAACTCACAGTGTCACATAATTGACGGACAGCCTCGCTAGCTCCCCAAGCAGCATTTCCTATAGGCCCATTAGGGTTTTCCTCAGCCGATTCGTCTGCACTGAAAGCTTTTGTGTATGTCCAAAGTTTATACAGGAAAGTATGTTCATTTTCTCCTCGGTCATCCAACTACTTCTTTACTTGATATGTTCCAGGAGACGCCATCTGTCAAGCTTCATTCCTTTACTGAACGTCCAAAGGAACCATCAGAATGAGTTCAATCGGAAAAACTGTGTCTGGAAAAGAAGATACCACTGTCCAGGCAAGGAGCTTTTTAATCTCTTTAGCCTCTCTCTCTCTCTCTCTCTCTCTCTCTCTCAAGACACTAATCTGACCGTTGCAGCAATAGAAGCTCTTGGTGTCTGGATACTTGTGTAACAAACAAGTACAGTATCTAGCGGGTCTTTTCTGAATGCTCCATACAAATGCCTCATTCACAGAATACACTGGTCTGTACCATCGCAGTGGGTTATTTATAGCATCATGTTGAATGAAGTCACATTCATAGGCTATGGGGCTAATGCACCAAGACAGGCCTGTATGAACAGCTTATAAATGAAATTATACAAAAGTGATTTCCAAGCTCTACTTGCCCTATTACTGTAAAAGTAATTGTACTGTTTCATGTAGCAACTTTGCAACAATTTGTCTGAAAAAGAAAAAAAACCAATAAAATAAAATATAAGGCAAAGTAACCAACACAAGCAACAAGCATATTTTGTAGGTAAAAAAAATTCGATTTCCTTTGTATGTTCAAAAAGGCACCTTCAGCTGGTGTCCACTTTGGTTAAATGCAGTTTTGACCATTTGATGTAAAAAAGTTGGACACCCCTGGTTAAACTGCATGTTTAGCTGTTTTAAGGAGTGAAAATATCAGATATAAAACGTGTTGTGTAGAATGGTAAGATGGGGCAAAACAAAAAAAATTATTGTTTGATTGTAGCCATTTCTCTTTTGCAAAAAGAAAATTAAAAATCTAAATAAATAAATACAACAACAACAACAACAACAACAACAACAATAATAATAATAATAATAATAATAATAATAATAATTATTATTATTATTATTATTATTATCATCATTAGTATTATTTGTATTTATTAATTAATTGATTTATTGTATTTTATTTTATTTTATTATTATTATTATTAGTAGTAGTAGTAGTAGTAGTAGTATTAGTAGTAGTAGTAGTAGTAGTAGTAGTAGTAGTAGTATTAGTAGTAGTAGTAGTAGTAGTAGTAGTAGTAGTATTAGACCCATGATGCCATTTGTCCTAAAAAGTTACAGGGCCTTTGGAGAAATGTAAACCCATCTTGAGTGCTTATAACCCAGTTTTACTAGTTATAGTTGTAAAGACCTGGAGACCCCAAAACGATACCACTTTCGGTTGATTTTCAATGATTTTTAAAAAAAATCATATTTAAAATGTAAGTTTTGTGTTGTTGAATATGACTATGAATATGAATATGATTCAGGTATGTTGCTATTTTTTCATCACCACTTATCACATCAGCAAATTTTGTGATCAGTTCTTCATGTTGGAAGGAAAATTCAGCCTCTGTTTCAGCACATACTGAATCACAGTGAAACAGGAAATAATGGATGAAATGTAAACATTATTCAAATGCATTTTGTTCATGACATTTGCCTGAACTAATTAAACATATTTTTCCCCAAAACCCATGTTTACCAATGAAGCCATTTGGCAATCTGAAAACGTACTGGAGAATATTCAGTTAACCCTTTTAAACCACTATGTTGATGCCTGCTATAAAGTAAAAAAGAGGCATTTTTACCACGTTTACATTGTCCTTTCCTTTCAGTTAACTAATTGTTGTAGTTTTGCAAGCAAGATTTTTTTACCCATTCTTGCTTGATTCAAAACTTTGGCAGTTCTTCCGACATTCTGTGATCTTGCAACTGCGGAAAGAGGCCTTGCATTGTCTTGCTGAAATATCCAGACTTTCCAGGAAAAGATATATCCTAGATGACAACAATTGTCTTTCCAAAATCCCAATTTACATCTCTGTCTCAATGGCACTTTACAGAAATAGTGCCCAAACTGGATCTACCAACCAAGAAATATTTAAAGTACACTCTTCCACAATGCTTAGGACTGTGGTTAAGGACAATAAAGCTAAAAAACAAAAACTATTTTAGTAAATTGTAAATACTTAACAAGACATTCTCTTTGATTTATTTATTTTTTTAATAAAATCATTCACTTTAACTCTTTTCATAAATGAATTTTCTAACAGAGAAAAGAGAATGGCATTTCTGTCTAATTTGCCATTGACCTAGTCCTAAAACAGAAACCTGAACATTAAACTGGATTTGTGTTATTCAGTTAAGTAATAATCCCCCTGATGTGATCTGCAGCTGGCGGCTAAGTTTAAGTAGGCTAAATGTTTACTTTAGCTTAGCAGTCCAATGACTCTACACACAGCATTTTAAAGGCAATATATGACAACCACCTTCCATAATCCTGTAATCAATATTGGATCTCCATCTGCAGAGTACTTCAAATCATCGCCCAGGGCTCCTGCTTCAGATATCTAGTTTCCAGTCCTGTACTGTGTTTTTGCTGACACTGTTGAAACTAACTGGCCACCTACTGTCATACGAGTGTTTACACTATGTAGGAATGGAACTTTCAAGTTTTGAATATAATGTTATATATTACTACTCACTAATCTGTCCATACACAAAACAGTGCTCAAACAGCTCATTTTGTTTGTTTTGTTTTGTTTTGTTATGAGAATCAATTGATTTACACATATCTGCCCACCCTACCTGCAACAGTTAGGCCCCGCCCATTGATTATTGATTATTGACTGATTTTTGGAAATTTTATTGTGATGATTTGGGCTTGAAATCGTCAGAGGGAAAAGGATGGAGACTGACTACAGAGTTTAAAAACATGAATTGGGACGAAGCCCTTCGCTTTATTCAGATCTGAAAAGAACTCTTAAAGCAACGTGCACCCCCAACTGGTGTAGCACGCACAGAGCAACTCATGAAGCCACAGAACTTCAGACAACCCAAATGGCTGAATCCATCCCCAAAGCCACTGAGATGCCTAGTTGGTCCAGTGATGGTGGATCAGCCCATTTGCCCCCAAAACTAAACACATTAAGCCCACTTAGTCCCATAACACACACACACACACACACAAAGCCCCCAAATAAACACAATAAACCCCACAGAACACACATAACCCGAACTTCCAGAGGGAGTTCAACATGCCCCCTAAGCCTCAGCTCTGCTACAATATCATGAAAGCAAAGCATTTAAATAGAAGCTTGCAATGGTTATTTCCTCATATCAATCAATTTATTGAAACAAAAGCCAATAACAGTGGTGAGTTTACTACAAAAAAAAGTGTCAGTGTCTCAATAACGTGTCATGTGCCTTTGAGCATCAATTTCAGTTTTACAAAGTCTCATGTTGTTCACAAGTCGACTTATTGCTGCTGAGACCTCGTATCCCACTCTTCTTGAAGGGCAGCACTCAGGTCATTCAAGTTCTGGGTACAGAGTTACGAGCCTCTACACAGTGACTCCACTGATCCCATAGGTTTTCTATAGGATTCAGGTCTGGAGAAAGTGTAGACCACTCCATTCGAGGTTCCTCAGTCTCCAGCACCTGTTCACTAATGACACGACCTCGATGAGCTGGAGCATTGTCATCCAAGAAGATGAAATTAGACCTGTGTTGTTCATACAGGGGCACAATGACTGGATTAATGATGTTGTTCAGGTATTATGGGTTTGTCACTGTACTGTTCACAAAGTGTAGGGCAGTTCTATATTGACCAGATACATCTGCCTACACCAGAGGTGTCCAGCTCCGGGCCTGGAAGGCCAGTTTCCAGCACAGTTTGGTGATTTCCCTGATCAAGCACACCCGGTAAGACTCACCTCTTAATTGCCAGATTCAAGGAGTGTGTTTGAGGAAGGGAACTACCAAACTGTGCAGGACATTGGCCTCTAGGACCGACTTTGGGCACCCCTGGCCTACACTGGACCACCACCACCAAAGCTGATGCTCTCCTTGACATCTCTAACGTCGTTGGCGGCCATTCTGCTCAACGTGAATCGACTTTCATCAGAGAACAGCACTGAGGCCCACTGGTGTAAATGCTTCCTGGCCCATGTAAGACGATGGTGTGGTCAGGAACCCTTGCAGGTCATCTAACTCACAGACCATGCTGATGTACACGGTTATGAATGGTCTGAAGTGACACTCTAAGCTCAGTGGCCACTTCCCTCTGAGAACATCATGTTTGAAGCCTCGTAATGGAGAGGTACTGTTGATCAAGTGTTAGGTGTCATCGTGGTCTCATGATGTCAAAATGTGAACAGCATGATGAGAACTGTTTAAATACTAATTCTGATTGAACCAGGACATTTGTTTGTTTTATGGATCAAACACATGAATTTTGCTGTGTAAAAATTACTGAAACTTTAAAGAGTTGGACAAGTGCATTCAAAAGTTTAAGGATGGTCACATGAAGTTCACCTGTCAAGGTTATAGTGCACTTTGGATTCATCTTTCACCCAAAAGCAGAATATCCCTAACTTTCTGTGAGTAGTGTATATCAGTCTTAAGTGGAGAATAACAAAAACAGGCTGAGAAGAGTTAAAGAAAAGTGTCAAGTATGTTGAGGTCCGCAATAAAGTAAAACATATAAAAATAGGAATGTTTACCACTGTTACATTTCCTTTCCTTCCATTTTTTGGGAACTGTTGGTGATTTTTTTGTTTTTTTGCCCATTCCTGCTTGAAGCAGAACTTTAACTGTTCTGACATCTATATAATTATTCTGTGATGTTGCAAGTGCAGAATGAGGCCTAGTGTCATCTTGCTTCCCAGCAGAAAACACAACCTTAATGACAACAACTGTCTGTCCAAAATCCCAATATAAACCTCCATCTTAATAGAACATTCACCCCTTTTACTGGTAACTGCCTGGACATTACATTTGTTATTTTATCCATAAAACTATAAAGCTCCACTTTTCAACGCATTCCCAACCATAGTTGTTGTTTAGCCTGGTCATGTCACATCTGATGGCTGAACAGTCATGCGGTATCTGGCCTTAATGTTTTCACATTATTTAGACAACAATTTACATTTGTCCTAATTGTGAAAAAAAAACAAAAACCCTTCAATATAAAGACTTCAGCTTTTAGTTTAAAATTCCATTGTCTAGTTCAATGTCAGTTCCAATGTCCTAGTTTTCCCAGAAAGTAGTTTGTACTTAGGAAGTATTTTGTCTTCTCTTATAAAGTTAACATTTTGGAGATATTAAGGTTTCCATGGACATCAACAGTATATATTTTTAATTAAAGACACTGACCACAGTAGTACCACACTTGTGATTTAATATTTGTAATAAAATTCTCCAACAAACAAAATTGTTTTTTTACTTGTCTGCCAGTATAAGGATGTAATTACAGCCACTGCCTCCCAGCAGGAGTTTTTTTTTTTTAAAACATTCAGAATACTGAATAACTTCTCACATGAACATGCTGTGGAAAGTACAAGGCCAAGTGAACCAAACGTGTGAGTGTGTTTAGTACTGTTAGCCAGCATGCCGTCTGCACGCTGTTGCCTTGCTTTGGAAAGAAACCTTCCAGAGAAGCTCAGGAAGAAAACACAGGACATGAGACTGATGGCAGACCAAAAAAAAATCGCGCGGAGAAAAAAAAAAAAAAACAGCTGTCACTAGATACACATATAAAAATAGAAACATTTGTCTTTTGAAGGAGCCCAAATATTAAGAAGCATACAGTATCTAGAGCTGGTGTCCAATACTGTAATGCCACTTAGAGATTCTCAGTTCTGAAAGACCATCTCTAAAGCGTTCCGCAACAAGTTCAGTCAGTTAGAGGGGAACTCGTGACAGAGACTGGGGCAGTTTAAAACAGAAAACAGACTTCGCTACAAAAACATGTGAATGTACTGTAAAAGTTTACATTATGTACAAACTTTGAAGGTTTCCGCCTGAACTATAGACACAAAAAGATTATCTTCATCTGCCAGACTTGTATCAACCCATTCATCTGCCTTGAGATCAAATTGTATCAGTTTTTTAATCAAGGTGAAATGACATTAACACTGTCAGGAAAAAAACTGTCTCAAGGGTTTCTATTGCTGTTTTAAGACATTTCAAGATGCTTTGAAAAAGCACATTTTATGTATGTGCTACAAGCACGTCAGCGAGGTGGTGAAGTGAAAAATTTGTACTTTTTGGGCCATGCTGAGTACAAGACGGACACACAACAGTCAACATCTTACAACTTGGACAGCAATCTAATATGCCTAGCCACTGAAGCAATAAGCACTCTAGGACAGTCTCTTGATCTATCGAAAAAGACAAACGGGTTTTCGGAGCTGAACAAAAAGCTAGGGGCAGAAGTAAGCTTCGTAGCTCACTGTGAGCCATAAACACTACCATCCAACTTTAGCTCAAGCTGTTTGCTGCTCGTATATTACATGCTTCAGGAAAATGAACAATCGCATCCTGTACAAACCGAGCATGAAGAATTCTCCCCACCCCTTTAAAACTAAAACGAATGCCGCAGCCCAGTGGCGAACTGGACTGGTTTGTCTTTTGAGGTATTCACCTCAAACCCATGTACAGCCACTTCTGCTACACTGGTTAAGATGAGGGCAGTTAGCGACCATCATGGTTTCAGACAGCTTCAACTCAGACCACAGCCTGTAATTAAGAACGTCAATAACATACCCTGCAGAAATCAAAACTAATAAATAAAAGGCTACTATTGTTACAGCTGAGTCCCAAGACCCTCGTGCTTTTGAGTAAACTCTCTGTTCCCAAACTCCTACAAGCCTCCCCAAAACACTGGAGAGAAGTGGTGAACTGGCTCCATCTCTGACCAAGCAATAGGATTCCACAAAATAAAGTGACATCTAATTTAATAAATTAATAGACATTTTTCATTCGTTCCAAAGACGTACAGTGACATTTTTTATATCCTAGTTGGTTGGCTTGAAGATTTCTATTTTTTTTTGTAGATTTATCAACATTTAATAGTACTTGAGCCAAAATTTGCAGGCAAGATCAGAGAGGCCAGGAGTCATTGAGAGTTCTTGAGTGTTGAAGGACATGAGAAATGATGGACACACACATTACAAGAAAGCAGAGGGAAAGGAGTTTGGGGGAGGGTGTGTCACTTGCGCGCACACACACACACACACACACTCGCACGCACACACACACACACACACGTTTCCCCTGGTCTTCACTCCTGTGCTGAACTGTTGTGTGTGGTTGTGCTGGTTTTACCAGCTTTACGTTCATAATTCACAAGTCGCTGTCCTACGAGATACCTGAAAGAGCAAAAAACATCAATGGAGGAATGTGTTAGAAAAAACACATTATGACTGAATTTACGTAAGGTGTAAAAATGCAATGGAAAACACACTTGTCGTTCTTAATGTGCTCGTAAAGGCGCTTGAACTGTCGGATTTGGAAAGAGAGGATTCCCATCAGAACCACGACCATCAGCAGGAAAGGGTAGATTCTCCTCTGAACCAGGTTCTGCATCTCCATAGTGACCCCTAGTCAGACAAATCACAGCAATGACACCAAACTGACTCATAAACGTGGGCGAATGGGTAGAACTTGCCCTAAATCACAGCAATAAGGGTTGAAGGAACATACCTATGATTGGGACAATGCCTACAGCAATAACATAGGGCACACAGAGAGACAGCAGCAGCACAGCGATGACCGGGGCAGCCAGTTTTCGAATGATGAAATGGAGGTCAATGTTGCGGATTCCATTGGCATACACCTTGAGTGTAAGAAAATCATAAAATAATAAAATGTTACTTTATTAAAGCATTAAAACAGATTCAGTAGAAATCCAATATGCCCTAAATGTGAACTTCTATAATTAATAACTCAGAGTCTTACTTGCTCAATGACAGTTTTCAGCCACCACTGAGGGCCCATAAGGGTGATGGCAGCTATGATTTTGGCATGCAACACTCCTAGCGCCCAATCCTGAAATGCAGAAAAAAGTGAAATTAGCCCATTTTTTTTGCAATCTCTTTTGGATCAACTGCAAATACTACATACACTTTCCCAAACAAATTTTAAACTGAATGTATTTCTTTCCTCAATACAAGATGGCGGAACATTTTTTAAATAATCTAATGTCTGTTTACAACAAACATATAAAAGGTAACAACTACAACTGAAACCAAGACAAGAGATCTTTTTTTTCTTCCAAAAAAAACCAACAACAACAAAAAAAAAAACTAGATCCTCTGTTGTGTAAACTACCATGCTTCGGCCATTCTACATCAGGCATTTAGCTGCAATTATTTCCAACAATGTGACTGGCAATATTTTTCTGACATTTTTCCCTGCTTTAGATATGAAAGGGATTGAATTAAACAGCAAAGATGTTGTTCACCAAAGCAACTGCCCTTAAGACATCAAAATGTCTGCTTGACTGACTGCGCAAGTGATTTTAACCACTGCTGTCTCAACTCAGCAATTCACTTGCCCTAGGCAATCGTTAATGTTGAACCCTGCTTTAATTCGTACTTTTTAGCTGACAAGGTTAGCTTTCCACACCTACTTATACAGGGCGATGAGCCTGCATTTTTTGTATTTATGTTTTGCAGTCAGTAAATGAGATTAGATTTAAGGGCTACACAATGAGCAATAAAGTTCTGCATTGGATAAATACTGTAAAATTCCCCTATCCAAGCACAAGCCATATTTAAAGCACATTACCTGCCAGGGGTAGAACAGAGGCGTCTGGTCGAGAGGTACTCGGAGAGGAGCTACAATAACCAGTTCAAACAGCAACCCTAGCAAAAGAGGAATCACCCCAGCCAACAGCACTGCCACAATAAGAGTCTTCATGATCTGTGCAAACAAAAAAAATGAGGAGTAAAATACTGATCATAATATAGAATCAAACAGCTCTGCACAGAAAACAAATCACAATTTGGAAAAATCCATGGGAGTTTACTTTAATTGTCATCAAAAACAAAGCAATGCTCAACAACAGACAGTTAAGACTATACCATGAGCGTCCACTCCTGGACTTTGAGCAGGATAACCCTCCGGCCCTGGGGCATCCAGGCTAGGAGGACCGTGATGGCCCTGATGGACAGCCAACACACATACAGGCCACACGCTGCTGTGTACAGCTCATGGATCTTTGCGCTTCCTGTCCAGAATGACATGAGCCAACGGCCAGCGAACACTGCCAAAGAGAGAACTCGAGTGAGATCATCTGTAAAACTTACAATTTTTGGCCATTACCCAGTGAAGCCCAGTTACTTACAAGAAAAACTTCAAATGTATTTATGCCTGTATTCTAGCCTAAAGCCTGATCTGTGAGGCACAGGATGTAAAAGATAAGAGAGAAAAATGAAAACAACTCTTCACCGATTACAAGCTCAAAGCTACAAAGCTAATTTAACATTAGGAATGTAGTGGTAGGGAATTCAAATGGCTTTAGGATGCAGAACTGAAATATCTGCTCACCTGGTAACGTAAGACACACCAAACTAGCCAAGAGGAGTGTCACACACATAAAAAGGATCAGCAACACAATCTGCAAATAATGAAACAAACCAACCCAATAAAACAAAGCAAATTAATTGGAGACATTATTAGTGATGCATGTGGAAAAACATGAGCAGAGAACAGCACCCTGAGTGGGAATTTCATAGGGCGGTGGTAGGGCTGGAAGCCCACCGGTCCTCCCTGTTGCAGGATGGCCTGATGAGCAGCGTGCAGGCCCTCCCCAACCACTGGGATGGCGTTTGTATTGTTACGGGGCTGCTGGTTGTTGTTGGCCGCCTGGTTGGCATTGTTATCATTTTCCTCTTGGTCTCCCAGCAGGTACGAGTGCAGGTCTCTGTGGACGAGATGAGCAACCAACGCTTTTACAGAGACCGAGACAGAGGTAGCTTTTTTGAAAGGAGCCAAAAGAAAGACTAGGGCCGATGATCATATCACTGCAACAACAGTAACAAAACATACAGAAGAAAAGGAAAATTCAATCATGCGTATATACGTTTTCTGTGATACTCACAACAAGTAGCCAGCGGTAACTGTCCAGGCTCTCACCAGGCCCTTAAGCCACTGCCGTGTGTGTCCCTGCTCCAGCAGAGCTGGCAAGACCACCTGCAGCAATAGTAGCTCCAAGGACAGCTCACTCACCGGAGCATCACTGAGAGAGAGACAGACAGAAAGAGAGAGAGACAGAGAGAAAGAGACACAGTCAGATGAAGAGGCCCCTCGCTCTCCCTGATGTAATTAAGCTAGAGAATGTTCCACAGCCTGCTAACAAGTGATATCCCACAGGGAATAGCCACAAAGTGTAAGACATGGTCCATATGATGAAATAAGCTAAAGTGACGCCTAATATGAATGTCTCTCATTAGACACGCACACACAAACAAAAAAAAAATTGAGTACAAGTCAGGCCCAAATGCAACTTTAAAACTAACTCAGTAAAGCGACATAGTAAAAAGGTAAAACATCACATTGGAAATAAATATATGATGCCCCAGAGGTTAGACACTGAAACTGTTGCCTTATAAGGATTAAAACAGTTGTAGGTGATGCAAGTCTTATGGGAAATTAAAGCTTTTGTTCATCAGCGACAAGCTTATTTACCTATAGAGCATCACATTGTAGGGAAGGAACGATGGCAAGAGGTGTTTAATTATCCGAATGGGCAGCCAGAGCATTAACAACACGATTGACCCAAATACAACCTGAAAGATAAAACAAAACATGCAGGTCAGAGAATAAGGTAGATACATAATAAGATACATAATTAAACTTCATTAGAGTTTAGGTCAGCTGCTCTTACCACTGATAATATAAAACGTCTCAGATGTCTGTAAATTGGCAAATGGATCATTTCTTGGACCGGGTTAAAATCCGGATCATTAAGATTTCTGAGAAACCATAAGACTCCAGGCCTAAGGACCTGTTTCCAGAAAACACATGAGCACATGAGTATGCTTTTAGTATTTGGCTTGACAAGGATATCTCTGCATTATTTCTTCTACTAAAATCACATGATGAATAATTTGATACCTCTCGGAGTAGGAGAATAAAGGAGGCAAAGTAGAAGACGTAGACCATCCCTACAAGCCAGTGCAGAAACATGGTGGTGCCTGGAGCCGATTCAAAACTTAGCTCTCTGTCTTTTAGGGATGCATCGAACATTTCCTAGAAAACAAAGCTCTTTAAAACACCCGCTCACTGCATAAAATAAAAATGATAAATGATGAGGCTAATATTATTAGGCTATTTCACAAACCAGTGAGCAGATATCCAGCCACCAACCACAAATGAGAGGGAATACACCAATCTCTACAACCACCAACAAGGACACCTAGTTCAAGCAGAACAGAAAACAGTCATGTACAACTGGTGTTGGAATAAGTAACAAAGCTTTAAATCAATTTGTCCATTCAGAAACACAATGTGCAAAGCTATTCCCAAAATATTTCTATACCAGAGCATCAATTATATAAAGCAATATGCCAATACATTATGATAAAACTATTGGGTTCCTTACCTTAACCACAATATAGCAGACTCCTAACAATCGCCGTGATCGTTGAAATCTCACGAGTGCTGCTAATCCCTGAAATTTTCACTAAGGAAATTCTCATTGTGAAACATTTATTCTTGTAAGAAACAGACCAGCTACAGATAAGCAAACCATATTAAACGACTTGATTCATAAAATGACAATCCAAGTTATCCCAGTCATATTGATCACGTTTTCTCAAGTGCTTGATTCCACAGCAAATGCAACGTGTAAGGATACATGGCACACAATGAGAGTGACAGCCAACAAGACATATCCAACGATGGTGGTAATGAGGCCCTCAAAGTGAGAAGCCCGGACCTGAAAGCAAGTTCATAACCTCATAATAATGCACTGTAGCCCATTTAGATCATTAACCTTCAACTTCCAACATTAAAAGTTTAGTGAGGGTAGAACTAGCACTCACATAATCTTCAAAGCCAAGGCCCACCACTGAGAAGTGCCCAATATGGTATGGACAGAAAGCTGCACAAACAAAGGATCTTGATCAAAACCTCACCTGTGATCTAGAAAATGAAACTGAAGCTGCATACAAAAAAAACTAATCCAAGAGACATACCAAACACCAGAATAAAGAGTGTATTGAGAGACACCACCCAGAAGACATGTTCCTGTAAGACAAAAATACATGTCATGGCTCACTTTTAGTTTCAAAACAGGCCAAAATAAATTCTGATTGTAAATACCGTAATGTAATTACACACCAGGAAAACCAGGGAGCCGTCCAGTCCAAGCATCTAAAAAGGTGGAAGATACAATGTGTTACATATTTCTCCAGCACCTCTTTGTGTTTATACAGAACTGAAGAGAAGAGTCTCACCCTTTCCCAAGTGAGTTCCTCAGCTGCACGGTCCCATTCCAGAGCATTCCAGTTCATATCATCTGCACAAAACACATCATCAGCCCATAAGATATGTTCATCCACTGAGTTCTATGTGCCCGATCCAAAACAGTTAAACAATTTTTTTTCTTAAAGTCCAGAAAAATGTCTGTGTGTTGTTGTTTTTTAAATAAAACCATCATTCTTCGTTCCTCAATTCAACATCTAAATATGAGGCTTTGAAAAGTTCAACAGTTGCTAATTCAATATATTTAGTGGCTGCAGTTGTATCTTTGTAGGAAGTAGTCGAGCTGTTCATTAGCAACAGCACAAACCAGTGGGACAGTGTGATAGAGAGAAACCAGAAATTGAAAAAGTCTTGAATTTTAAAAAACATCAGAACAACAACGAAACCCAAAGCATACCAGCAGGAAAAACTATACCATTATAAATAAGTCAAGAAAAGTCTTAATAGGTTTTCCTCATTCCATTGTTTCTTGTCATGCAGTGTCAAGTTCGCAGTTACCTTGTGCACCATTGTTGGCATCGGCAGCATCCTCACCCCCAGCTTCCTCTTCATCCTCATTGTCCAGTTCCAGGTCCTCGGCTGGGTCAGGGGGATTGTCAGGGACTTCTGCTGCCATAGCATTTTCTGCTGGAGGCTCTGCCGGGGCTGGGATTGGTTGGTTCTCTGCACCTCCATTCCCTGCACCTGCAGCCTAAAATAAAAAAAACAAAGTTTTACTGATATTGGACTCTCTGGTCTGGTCTGAAGGGCCTACTTTGCAGCATGTACAGTTTCAATCAAAAGTTTAAGACCACTTTTCAAATGGCAAAAAATCATAATGTTACATATGAACCCATAAACCCCCAAAACAGAAATCAAAGTTCCAAACATGAACTCAGTAATGAGTACCTCCACCGTTTTTTTTATCACTTCATGCTTGATGTGAGCATTTCCATGAGGTGAGTGAGAACATTTCTCTAAGTGATGAAGACGCCGTTCGAAAGGCATCTACTGTCTGGAACTGTTGTCTATTTTTGTAAACTTTCACTGCAATGTATCCCCAAAGGTTCTCAATTGTACTTAGATCAGGGGAACACACAGATGGTCAAAAAGAGTGATGTTATTCTCCTGGAAGAAGTCCCTTGTCCTGAGGTCATTGTGTACTGTAGCGTTGTCCTGTTGAAAAACTCAGTCGTTACCACATAGACGAGGCCCTCAGTCATGAGAGATGCTCTCTGCAACATCTGGACACAGCCAGCGGCCCCTGCACCTCCTGAAGCTCCATTGTTTAACAAAAGGAAAAAGCACCCAAACCATTATGGCGCCCGCTCCACTGTGGCGCGTACTAACATCTCAGGTGGGATCTGCTGGTCATGACCGTAACATTGGAAACCAGAGAATAAAACTTTCTTCCACCTTTCAATGTCCCATGTTTGGTTCTCTGACAAAGTTTAAAAGCCCAGTTCTGTGGCGTCAAGGAGACGAGGCCTTTGAAGGCGTTTTTTGTTTTTGAAGCCCTTCAGTCTCAGATGCCGTCTGATGGTTATGGGGCTGCAGTCAGCACCAGTAACGGCCTTAATTGCGGTCGAAGATCCTCCAGTGTCTTGACAGACAGCCTATTGGATCCTCCGGCTCAGTGCTTTTTTGGGTTTTCTACTTGAGTCCCACCTCAACAGCGATGGAACTGTGAGAGACCTGCTTATGCAGTTCAACAACCTGACCACGTTCAAAAGGAAAGTTCTTTTTGCCTTCGACATCAGAACAGTGTGAATACCTGACAGAAAATGGCAATGAATCCACATTTTTTGCACAGATTTGGCCTTTTAAAGGCATTTGGTCCTAAACTTTTGATCAGCTGTGAAACAGCCTGTTTTAGTTTAAGCATTGTTGTCAATAAATTGCTCAAAAAATGTTTTGTCTCACTCCCATTTCATAGCTGTTGAATCTCTACTTGGAACCTTGTTAAGATCCAGCAATTCAACATATGATTTTTTTTAACCATTCGTCAAGTGGTCTTAAACTTTTTATCAAGACTGTATTTGAAAGTATACAACGAATGAATGAATGACTGATATGGAGGCTAGAGACACTGCAGGCCAAAGAGAAGTTGAGAGAGAAGTTGTGAGAAGTCTCAGCAGTAGTGTGTGCATGTTGGTGTGTAGAATACCTCATTGGCCTGTCCTGCTGCATTGGCCGCCTGCTGCTGATTCTGCTCTAGCCACAATGGAGCTCCACCATGGACGATTTGCTCCCGTAGCCACACCAGGCTGATGAAGGCGCAGAGAGTGCAAGTCACCACAAAGCAGCCCTGCAGACAGTCCGCCAATAGGTTCTCCCTGGATGTGTGCCCACACAAAGATTCATGTCAGACATCCTTTATTTTAAATCCATCTGTCAGATGATCAGTTAAAAAAACAACCACCAGACAAATATTCTGAGTAGGTAAAGTTGTGCCATAGACCAAAATTATTCCTGTTTACTCACGTTGAGAGCATATCTAATGGCAGAGTCAGAAGGGAGCTTACAGAGCCAGTAAACAGACACTTATAGATACGACCTACAAGGAAAAGAACAGAAATTCATATAATACTGAGGTAAGTCATCTGAGCATGTGGAATGAATACAGAATTGAGAGCCAGTCCAAATCTGTATGGAATGTTGATGTCTGCAAAGTTCTGTGACACTTACATGCCGTTAAAGGTACAACACCCAGCCAAGCAAAGGCAACAAGCGTGTAGTGGAACCAGTATCGTATGGCTGTGCCTATACTGGTCACCAAGCCTGCAAAAATGTCCTGTACCGGGAGCCGTGAAGGCATGTCTGGAGAATAGACTACAATCGAGAAAGAGAAAGACATCACACACACACACACACACACACACACACACACTGACTCTAATAAGCAGAAATGGGGACTCTAGAGCAGGGAGCCTAGATCCAATCATGGAGAGCTAGGGTCCAGCACAGTTTGGTGATCTCCTTGCTCAAACACACCTGGTTCATCGCAGCTACGTTTAGCAAGTGTGTTTGGGGAGGGGAACTACCAAACTGTGCTGAACACCGGCCTTCCAGAACTCCGCACCCCTGAACTACAGCCATGGTTTTATTATTATACATAAGTACAGTAAATCATATGTTTAAAAAGAAACAAGCTTTAACATTTAAAAGGAACCCCGATTATTATGACAAGTTACTCTAAATATGTTACAAATGACCTCCGATTCATAAAAATATACTTGAAAATAACTACAATGTTTTCGTTATTCATTAAAACT
>JBBIGC010000013.1:15312569-15325176 GCA_037576955.1 Lepidarchus adonis | reverse complement strand
TGGCATATTTTAATACCGCCTATATATTATTGAAAGCACAGTACATATTTTAGCTCAAACTTGTCATAGTAGTCGGGATTCCCTTTAGCAGTAAGAATGCGTTTAGATGTTGAACCCTAAATGAAACGTTCATTTGTTAATGATAAAAAATCTTCTCGGGAAGCCTGTAGCCAATAACTCAAAATGTATATGTGCAACACATCTGAAATATAATGGATAAAGTATTGGACAGAAGTGCATCTTAAGCAGGTTTCTGAACTCCCTGAGGAGCTAAAAAATTCCCCCACCTTCATAAATCAATGTGAATAAATGTAATGTGGATCATGAAAGAAAGATTAAAATTGAACGAATGTATACATTACTAAAAGCATATCCCTGTAATCTGCTGGGGAATCTGGATATGCATCCCTGGGATTCCAGTCATATGCTAAGCTCCATATATTGTATAAGTGAGACATTGTGTACCAAAGTCATATGAGGTGGAACCGGACCTGGTAACTTAACTAAAACATTCTTAACTTTATAAACTCATTTTGGACCATTTCTACTGGTGCATTCATCAAGAAATGTTGACACAACAGAAGGTACATGGTACTGTTCTCATGTTTTGTCCTGAAAGTGACATGCATGACTGAGGCAGAGCCAACCATAAAACGTTTCCCACAAAAGTCATTCTGCTGGACTTGGAGGCAAAGTGCCCCACAGACCACAACAGCAGGGTCATTAACCCAAAAGAGTCACATGACGTAAAGTGTCGTTAAACCTCATTCCAGCTCTGCACAGCAACAACAGCTACTACTAGTGTGGTTTTCAGTCACATGGCTCTAGAGAACACCATGGCCTACCAACCGAGGCAGACAATACAGGGCACTGAAAGGCAAACATAATGCTCCGGTATCGAGCTCTGTCAAAGGTTCCACCTCCCCTGAAGAGTGATTTACTTACTTGGCGTGAAAGCAAATCTGTGCTTGCATAATTCGCAGTACTCTTTTCTGCTGTGTTTCAGCCACTGCACCAAGCTGTGAAAAGACAGGAAAGGGGAGCAGAAAGGGAGACAGAGTGAACATATCGGACAAAGCACAGGAGCCTTTCCCCCCACACACCTCGACCTGCGTTCCTTGGTTGGCTGCTATTACTGCAGGCAAGGTGGACATGCATAGAAATGATTTATAGATTAAAGCATCTTCACAAACTGAACTAATGGTTTTAGTAAATAATTTCTGTTGAGTAAGCCGCACACGCACACACGCACACACGCACACACAAAGTTCCTCTTCAATGGAAAGGTGAAATGACACCACTAAAAGCTTCTGCAGCCCAAGAGAAATAAAAATAAATAAATAGGTGAGAAAGGCAGGGAATAGTTGGCCAAACAATGCCGATCATCATCATAGTGAATGAAGCTGAAGCTAGATCAACAGGAAAGTTGGATCAATGGCATGAAATTGGATCCAGGGTTTTCTTCAGGGCATTCAAAGCCAGATCACTACGTTGAGATGCAGTGAAACACATCATTCACGAACTGGGGTTATTACCACATTCACTGCCAGTTTCCAGGTTTTTGTACATGAGTGCCAAGTGTGATTGTCTTTATGCTCATCAAGTCTCAGAACCCCACAGGCTGGCACCTGTTCTCCATTTCACACCCTATTTCTGTCGTCATTGAAGTAAATCATTTTCAGACACCCAGAAATACCACCGCTCAGTAAGTGTGGTTAATTTTATCTTCAATTAGTTTCACTGTAGCCATCAACTGCTAACAGTGGAGAGTGGATTGATATGTGGTCTAACTATTAATTTATTACTGTCCAATAGCGTACAGCAAGGGAAGCCCAATCCTGGTGATCTACTAACATGCAGAATTTAACTGTAAACCAAATGACACGCACAAAAAGAATAAATTGTTGGATACAACTGCGCATTTGAATTGAAGCATGCAATATGTCCCCTTGTGCCCATGAAAACACTACCATCACCATGTTTCACAGGTAATTATGTATTTACTCAATTATGGATTAGGCATTTATGTTCTTTTCATCATGTTAGACCATTTTCCCATCAATAAACCCCATTAACCTGTTGTTAATCAGGCCTATTTATGAGAAGAACATTCATGCAAAATCCTGCAATTGTTCGTTCAATCCGGCAGCTGTTGCTGATTGAGTGTCTTCCTCTTCTAGCCCACACCTAAGATATCAGTAAAAATGTGAACTTGGTAGACCAAGCACAAAAGCACATTCTAGCCAGAAATATGTTCAATCCTCATCTTTACACTTTAATGTTTAAATCAAGCTTCTAGAGGAAAACAACTTTAATGTCTAAACTGTAAATGTCTACACTGTACTCTTGAAGCAAATTGCAATTAAATAAAAAAATCTGACCAAATATGATTTAACAAATATTTGGGCTAACCTTATACTGCAAAATATGTCAAATGTCTTTTGTCTTTTTGTTCAGTGTATGTACATAATTCATTTCTTTATATCTCCCTTTTGTTTTAAAGTATATGTATAGTTATTATATCCTGTTTTTGTAGTTTAGATTTTCTCTCTTTTTCTGTACAAATGCACCAGGGTGGGGGACTGCATGAAACGCTATTTCAATACACTGTGTACTGTGTATACGGCTGTATTGACAATAAAAACCTCTTGAATCTTGAATATGGCATATGAAATTAAAAAAAGACCTAGTCTGAATATCAGCACCAATAATTGATCAGTAATAACGTCAAAAACTAGAAAGAAAAGGCCTATAAAAACTAGAAACGTGTCCTGGAAATGTGGTTTTAGTCTGGCTGAACAACACGAGTCTTAAAGTGTAATAGGTAAAAGTAATGACACTTACCATTCTTGGTGGATGAACTTAATACTTCCAGTGCAGACACACGGATGGTAGAGAGGTTTGTCCAGAGTTCCCTCAGACCGACACACTCTACATATGTCAGCTGCAGAGAATTAAACCAGTGAATGCAAACAACAATAAAAATGGCACTTGTCTGTAAGATTGGCAAGATTATGCATCCCTGACTGGGCAAGGTGTTTTTAAAAGAACCCAAACTCTACATTCAATTTCTATTTCATATTCTGCCAGTGTGTACTAAAAACATAATACATATCACAATACATTAACTTTGGCTTATTGCTTAGAATAAAATCGGCTGCTTTTATGACTGTACCTTTAGAACTGATATGTAACCAATATACCAAATCACTCCTCAGAACTTCAGTGTTAAAGGTTGTGACTAAAATAATTTGTCAAATTGGGATACTGACGATGTTGCTGATGTTGTGTTTCTATCTTTTTTACAAAAAGACCATGAGGTATTGGGATATAATTAAGTCTACATTACACAGTCCTAATCACAACATGTAGTAGTATAATCATAACTTTATTCATATAGAACCTCAGGTGGTCTAATGGTTAGGACCTAGCTCATGGGATCAGAAGGTGAAAGGTTAAAGTCCCAACCTGGGCACCACTGCAATACCCTTGAGCAAGGTGCAGTCCTGCTAACATGCCCCCGGGTGCTGTTGATAGCTGCCCGTTGCTACACAGGTGTATAGCTTAAAAGTAGTCACATATTGCTGTGGTGCACTTTGTGTTCAAATGGTCACTTTCACAACTTCACAACCTTTCATACATTTCAATGCAGCTCAAAGTGCTTTACACACTAATATAGAAAAAACGACTGTTAGTAAAAACAGTTTATAGGCATTTAAAAAGACTTTTTAAAGCAAAAAAACGTTTTAAACGATACTAAAAAATAGAAGCAATAAAAGCTTCTTAAACATACAGGAAATAATATACAAAATGTTTAGTATAAAAAGTTTTAAGCTGCTTTTTAACTGTAACAAATGTTTCGACACTAGCGAGTGTGGGGCTTCACTGTTGAACTGGGATGTCAGGTGGCTGTGGTAAACCTCGCAATACTTAAGCTTAAGTAATGACTGGCGACACGTTTTTCCCATTGAAACTTTAAGAAAAAATGAATTTGTTACTCCCATCTGTCGCTAACAGGATACAAGCTCAGGCGAACGTCAGTTAGCAATGTGCTAGCTTGCAGCACTGCGTATAAACGCAGACAAAACGATACACTTACAGCCTTTATCTTAGAAATTAGGTTTTGACATGATTGGGAATACAGCTACCAGTCTAACGTAGCTAGACGATTAACGTCAGCTGGGTCAACCCAGCAGGGCCACAACAACCGACGTAGCATTAGCTAGCTAACTTGCTAACGGACTAGCTCGCTAACAGCCTTCAGGCCCGAACTGTAGCGCGCGCCGTTTCGCTCAGCACAATCCAAGTACAGGCCAACAGCATATGCGTTAACGAGCAGTGTCAACCAACGTGTCCCGAGTTTAGGTGTGAAGTCAAGTTTGTTGTACTGTACCTTCTTCGGCAGTGTCCATCTTGTAGCTAGCCGTGTGACGCACTGTCCTCTTCTTCACTGTCCGCTCATAACACCGTTCTGCAGCTCGGAGGGCTTCGACCACACACACACAATTAAAAAAACAACGAGCTAGCTAACGTTTGAAGAAAGAAACATCCCGAAATAGCTGCATCCACGAACTCCGCATAACCCCTAGTGTGGGTCTGTTGTTGTGGTAGCTGCCCCCCACCTTGGACGCCCACCAAATGTGCGCTCAGTAAGATGTCAGTGTTACTACAGCTCCCATCTCTCCGTCCACACGGTTTACGGCATTTGTTATGACGGGCGGGATTTACGACACTCTTACCTGTCAGTCGGCAGTCTTACCACCTATACAAAAAGCTACTGATCTGTGTAATGCACCATCCCAGTGACCGCTATATATATTATTCTTGCGACATTTGTAGTGATTTAGAAATAAAAATGTCATGGTCTAAATAGTGCAATATCCCAAAGAGCCCAATTTTATTGCTTTAATTGGCTGCAGAAGTATGTCTTCATTCATGCAGTGCAGTACCTGGCCCCATATTAGTGCAATATCTAACATTTCATAACATAGCTTATGTAGGTTTATTTAACTCCATGATCTACCCAGGGATGCTTTATCTGACCTCATGGTCTGTGTAGCACACTATTCCAATAAGTACTACAGTGTGTCTGGCCATAGAAAATAAAATTTCAGGGTCCATTTATGAAATTATAAATTACCATGATGAATCGAACCCTGCCGTAACTCCAGGACCTGCTTGCTGCTACTATTTGTAGTATCTTTTTTGTTCATCATAATTACTCCAAGGTATCATGTCATATACTATATACTATTTCCAGTCCAGAAGGGCTGGTGTCCAGCACTGTTTGGTCATTCCCCTCCTCCAACACTCACTTAACCTGGCATTCAACAGGTGTGTCCGAGCAGGGAAATCACCAATTTGTGCTGGACACAAGCTCTTAGGACCAGAGTTGCTCATCCCTGTACTAGAATGGGTCTGAGGCAAGCCTAGACCCACCTCTCATTCATCATGCCCCACAGTACTTTGTTTTACAGAGAGGATAAGTATTTGTATTTCCTTAACAGGTACCATGGTTTCCCCTCATTTATTTACACTTTGAAAACAAGGCACTGACCAGGGACTATTTTTGGGTTCTGACGTAATTGCAACCCCTTTATGAGTTTTCCCTCCCTCATGATGAATGAGTGGGTAATGGTAGCATGAGCATTGGTGGTCTAGTGCTTAGGAACTTGCTCTAGTCTCAACTCAGGTACTGTCCAGATACACTATGCTGTTCATAGCTGCCTGTTGCTCCGTGTGATGGCTTAAATGCAGTTTCGTTGTGGTGCACTGTGATTGTGTTCACAGAGATATAACTTTCAAGAATGCCTTTCTTAGCCCATTGTGGTACAGTGTACTGGAAGCATGGATAGTGGCATACTTGCTGAGGGGGTCCTCTTGACCATGGTGGACCTCGTTTTTGGTTTGTTCTGTTGGGGGTAAGGACCTCCCCTCGCCACAAAAACATACATTGCCAGTAAAAATGCAATGTCCTCGGCTCCAGACACCCCTTCAGATGTTAAGAGTAGCTTGTCCATATTCAAACTGAGGAGAAGACATTCTTAGAAGAGAGGAGCCAGCATTTATAACTTCCTGGAAAAAACACACAGGACTTTTGATTGGCAGCTAGCAGGAGCAGTAGCTAGCAGCTAAAGCTAAATTAGCCAAAGCAGCAGCTTTGATTGACGTTAACAAGCAGCTAACATGGACAAGTGACTTTTTATTCTAAACAATCTATTTGTTGACATTTCAAGGACAAAGGCAAGCGTCTGTTGGAGTGACATTATGAGAGGATGTACAGCTCAAATATGGAAATGTTCTTTGGGAGATGACTTCATCGGTTTGACTGACAGGTGGCTGACGCATGCGTGACATGCCGTCATTAGTCAAACCAATGTAAGAGGTTTTTCTAATAAAAGCTCAGATCAGTTGGTAATGACTCTTTCATGCCGAAGGAGACCCTTAACCAACCCTCTGGCTCTTTGGAGAAAACTTCAATTTTACATGGCGATTCACCTGTCTAAGCAATTTCCTTAGGGACAATAAAGTTTTTCTGATTCTTATTCTGATTCTGATTAATGTAACTTCTGAGAAATTGTAAGTAAAGATTCTTTTGTTTTTTAATATCAAATGCTCTTCTGACTCATTCTTTGTGTGAAAAATCATTATTTAGATAAAAGATTTGTTATGTAAAGACTACACGCAACCTTAAAGTCCTTCCCGCTGCGAGGAAAAGGTTTTTATTTACCCTTTCCTTCAGCCTGAGGAGGCAGCCTACCGTGAAATAATACACATGGATCTAAATGCTTCAGAGTACAAACTGTGAAGGGTTATATGATTATAAATACATATTATAGTCCTATAATAACCTTAACAGTTCCAGACCCCACTGACAAAATCTTTTGTTCTGGCACCCCCATAGGTGAGGAATTTTTGTCAATCATCTTCCACCCACCCTATAGTTGTCTCTGCATAGCCCTGAGCCAGAGCACATCAGCCAAGAACCAAGTACTGCACACTACTACACTACAGCACAATCAGCACAAATACTGTAAACCAGTGGTCCCCAACCACCGGGCCACTACCGGGCCGTGGAACATTTCGAACCGGGCCTTACAAAAAATTCAAACTTTAAAAAAAAAAAAAAAAACGATCTTAATACGTAGCAAGTATGTTCGAGACATCAACTTTGCCGGCATTCTGGATGAAAGTCATGGCAGAAAACCCTGAGTTGGCCACAACAGCACTGAAAACTTATTCTGAAAAACTTTTACAAATTACCATAGCGACCAGAGCACGTGAGGGGCAGAGGATGATGTTACTATGATCTTTGTTAGTGCATTTCAGAAAGACGCTGCTAAAAAGTTGCATGATTACACAGTGGAATAAAGTTTATTATTATATTTACAAAATACCAATTTTTGTGTTGGTTATATAATTTTATTTTGTTGTTTTTATCCGTGACACCTTAAATGCCAGTCCGCAAAAATACTGTCTGACATTAAACCGGTCCGTGGTGCAAAAAAGGTTAGGGACCACTGTTATACAATAGGCTACTTAGATTGCAATGTGCTACTCCAGATGGCTCCCTACTGGTCATCCAGTGTACTGCTGGGCATCAAAGTCATTATTTTATGATGTACGAAGAATTAATACGCACATGTATAATAGATGATTAAGTGATCATCAAGTCACACTACACTTCTCAAAAGAAAATCATCCCAGCATCATTACGTTTGTGTTAAAGAGGCTGTAAAGACGAGAAATTACTTTACTTTCTTTAATGAAATGTATAAAAATAAGTCTTGTTCATGATAGTAATTTTATAGCACAAAAAGGTTTATCTCTCCAAACCATTTGCTCTAAATTCACAGTTCATCAGTGATGAGGAGTCCCGCTGTCTTCACTGTTGTTCAGTAGCTCTGTTGTTGCCACTTGAGATTTGAATGTCTTGGCATCATATACCCACACAGTGTCGATTCCTTCTCCGGCCATGTGGTTAGGAGTCCAAGTGGGGAAGGGGAAGCGGCAGGCCACGACTCTGGCGGAGGTCTGAAGCTCTGACTGAAGCTTGGCTTCTAGCTGCTCCATCTGTGGAGTGAATAATGACAATTTCATTCAGATCTTAGATTCCACAAATTGACAGTTCCTCCAATTTCTGGAACTGGTACAATCTCACACAACAACTTTTGTTTCAATGACATTTGTATATGCAACCCAAGCTCTACAGCAGTGGTGCTGACTGTCCAGACAAATAATGGGCTTAAATATAAAACACATGACTGATTAAGGCCTGTCTTCATCTAATTTATAAATAAGTATAAAATCACACACAAATAAACAAATACTCTAGATTTATGTTTCTTATAAGAAAATCTACACATTCTATAATAAATACACCCAGGAGAATTCAATTTCTTACCATTTGTGGAACTCCAAATATGACTACATTAGAGTATTGCGCAAAGCTGACCTATAAAAGAGGGAAAGAGGAAATCTGGTCATTCGCATTTAGCATCTGAAATAAACTGAAATTTATGGTCAATGACCAACACTTAACTTTGGGTCAGGAACAGCTATACATGTAATATGATGAAACATTACAATGCAATAGTATTTTTTATTAAAATCTCATGCCAGTACAAACAAATGAACAAATACATAATTTTTATCCTCTTCCATTGTTGTTCTTCGGTGATAAGAGTCAGAAAAGCTCAAGATCTAACCTTGCAACGTAACAATTGCGTCATCAAAACAAAGTATTAAACAATTTAAGCAATTAAACATGGTCTAAATATTGTGTGAAAACAGCCCATTTTTAATTGTTCGTTGAATTGTCATACAGTATCTCATAGTAAGTACACCCCTCACCTGTAATCAACTGTAACATCCACCAGCTCCATGATGTCATGGAAAGATTTCAGTGGCAACCTATAAAGCTCTAGTGAACTTCATGCCCAAGAGAGTTATGGTAGTGACAGAATTTAATGGTGGCCACACAAAATATTGACACTTTGGGCACAATTTGGACATTTTCACCACTGAGGAACCCTTGAGCAAGGTACCGTCCCCACTTCACTGCTCCCCGGGCGATGTTGATAGCTGCCCGCTGCTCCACGTGTGCACGTGTGATGGGTTAGATGCCGAGGACAAATTTCGTTGTGCTGCACTGTGTGCAGTGGTGTGTTCACAATGATCACAAATCATTACACTGAAGACCATGTATTGTATCTGTACAACCATCTGTGTTCCCAGAAGCTTACCATCCACAGGTTTGATATATGGAAGGATGTGAGGTGATGAACTCCTTCTCTCCAAGCTCTGTACCGGGAATACCACACCAGCCAAGGGTTCAGCTCAAAGCCCACTGCCTGGAAACCCTCCTTTGCTGCTGCTATGACCTATGAAGAACAAAATCAACAGGAATACGGCAAGTATCAACAATGTTTACCCTACCTTTTTCACAGATTTTCACACATTCTCTACATATTCTGCACTGAAAAGCAAGATAATAAAACCAAATCTCCTGTTTTCAGCCTATTCTTCTCTACGCAGTCTGAAGTAAGGAACTGTTACCAGAAGAGGGAAGACCACCGTGCATTCAAGTGTGCAGGCAGGAGCTATAGGTGCTGAAGCACTTGCTTCTTTGGCCATAGAACCCTAGTTGCTTTGGTTTCACTTAGTCATCCAAACAACCCGACCCGCCACTGAACACAGTTTGGCCATTGATGGATACAGCATTTTTGTGTAGATGAAAAAGCAGCCTAACAGCCCAAACAGTTCAACTTCTGAGCTGTTCCACTTTTAACAGTGCAGTATGGTGTGGCAAGATGAAAAAGCCTGGGTGTTTATTCCAGTTCATGGTTAGTCTGACATTATCTGTAGAGGTCTGTTCCCAGGCTTAGCAGTAGGAAATCGCTCTTTGGGTTTTTACCTAGTTGTCTTAATCATACTAGCTCACTAGAGACGAAGGGTTATAACACAAACATTACAATTTTATTACACTCAAATAAATTAGTAAATGGTCATATTTCATTGGTATGCACTTTGTGTGATTAGGTGTGTTTACAATGATAATCACTTTAAAATTCAGATTCCACACCTGAATTTTGGAATCACCAGTAGATTTGGCTCCTGGTGACCAACCAAATACATCAACAGCTCAGTAAATACTGGCTATTACAAAATCCAGGAGCGGAATATGGATTCAGGGTCCACATGTGACGGTCTCTGCTTTAGTACTTTTTAGTATTACTGTTCTGGATCAAACTTTGTTTGGACGGCTCTCAGGATGGTGTGGCCAAAAAGAGAACACACGTTTCCATATAGGCATATATATCATTACCGAAAATATACATATTGTGATATTTTAGGTGTGTGTCTCCCAGCCCAACTGACAGCGCGAGAAGGAACGTCCGGATACTTTTGGTCAAACGGCCCATCACATGAAACGAAAAATACATTTGACTCACTATTCGTCCATCGCCACTTCCAATATCTACAAGAGTGCCCGATCTCGCCCGCAAGACCTTCAGAACGTTTGTGACCTGAGCGGTAGTCGCAGGAACGAAAGGCAGACAAACTTTCCGCAGCGCGGGCGCGACAAACGGCGTAGCGACGGCATACAGGACGAGGAGAGACCCCCCGACAGCGCAGGTTGCGATGAGTCCTGCCCGCTTTATGACCGCACCGCCCTGGCGCTCCTCCGCCGGAGCCGTGCCCGACATAACACGGGACCGCACAGGGAGAGTGAGACTCCCGTAGAGCCCACAGTTTTGCGGAAGTGGTGTGTTATACTTCCTCTACAGCTGAAGAAGTGCATTACTGCCATCTAGCGGACTGGATCAGCCATAACACCAACAGCCCAATACTACTGAGTAGGCCCCAATTCACCAGTTGTCCTTCCTTGGATCACTTTTGGTAGAAAACTCAACAACAGCTGCTGTGTTGGAGATGATCTAGCATCACTGTCTTATTGTGCTTCTAGCACATCAACTTTAAGCACTGACTTTTCATTTGCTGCCCAAAATATCCTACCCACTTGACAGGTGCTATTGTAATTAAATAACTAGACAGCCAATGTTTTTTACTTCATCTATCAGTGGTGTTAATATTATGACTGTATTGTTCATCACCTAGTCCACACAATCCATGTGCACAGTCTAACTGGTCAATCTGGCTTATTTGGAATTCACTGGGTTGATCTGGTCACCAGTTTTGTGCAAGTTACAAGTGACAAATTACTAGCAGAATGAAATCACAGATTAAAACTAATTGATTACTTGGTAAATTGATGTTTATGTTTCTAAGAAATGTCGTTTTTCATTGATGCTCTTTAACCCATACTAAAGAAAAGAAAGAGATAGAAGCAGTTCCATCATGGCTGTCTGCCTTATAAGTTGTCACTTGGGACTGGGCCGCAGCACTGAATGTGCTGTGTGTCATTTTCATTTTCATGATGAAAAGAGCAAATAATTCAGCATCAACTGTGTGCTGGTGAAAGCTGAGACCTCACCTCTTAACTCAGTCATAGAGAGTGGGATTTTACTCTGAGCAACCTAAAAGCCCCATTTGCAAATAGTACTCATGACTCATGCCGACAACATTTCAAGACGATGAAGTTATGAAGCTGTATACAAGCTCTGTAAGCTACATGTAGGCTGCCATTCCTTATAATTCAAAGCCAAAACATGTGTTTTAAAGGTTTGAACCTGTGTGTTTCCTTAGAATGAATAATACAAAAATTAATGTGTAACGAGCCATGTAAGTGAGACATTAGTAATTGTGAATGTATAAATTACCAATCATTTGAAAAGACGTGTTACTGCCAACAGTTGTGGAATTACAGCAATTAAAAGTGTTGTACATGTAGCACAACATGTTGCAGGGCCCAAGGCTTGTCTGGGTCACCAGTCTTGCATCCAAAGATGATGATATGCGCTTCTCTTGAGAAGTGATACTTTTCTTCTGGTTGGCAAATGTCAAATCCCCACAAATACAGCAAAAATTGTTCATGGTATTGATGCATTTTAAAGGCATTAGTGTTCTGTATTGTAACTAAATGGATAAAATAATAACAGTTTTATGTAACAGTAGCTTAAACTTGAAGTTTGTCATTTCAGTCATCGTAATATCAGCCATCGTGTCGAATCCTTACACAAAGAGGTCAGATGGCCACTGATTTTAAAAGATTTTATTAGACAGAGAGAAAATTACAGTTTACAGTTAAAGTTTGTGGATTAGGGTTAGGGTTAGGGTTAGGGTTACACAAAATACTCCTGTTGGAAAAATGGGATCCCGGAGAGAGATAGATAAATAGATAGAGGAAACGTGACTCAGACTCATCAACAGAGATTTTTAAATCTGAGCCCACCCTCTGGTGTCTGTCTGAAACGTTTAAGATGATGTGATATGGGCGTCAGTGAGTGAATTCTGGGTGTGTCAGTGGGTGTGTTATGGACGTGTGTTCAGAGTCATATAACATAACGCACACTGACATGTAGACGTGTTTAAGTGACGCATGCTTGACTTGCGGAGATTAGATTTTTAGAGGTCTGTGTGTGTGTGTGTGTGTGTGTGTGTGTGTGTGTGTGTGTGTGTGTGTGTGTGTGTGTGTGTGTGTGTG
>JBBIGC010000013.1:15299738-15312469 GCA_037576955.1 Lepidarchus adonis | reverse complement strand
GTAAATGTTTGTGTGTGTGTGTGTGTGTGTGTGTGTGTGTGTGTGTGTGTGTGTGTGTGTGTGTGTGTGTGTGTGTGGGTTGTTTTTAGATAGTGTTAACCAGTTCTGTGACCCCGGAAACAACAAACTGTATCCCACAAAGTGAAATACATTTTAAATGCTCAACCTTTCCGACTGGGCTTTATAAAGTACACTGCTGACATTGGTGTAATTCAGCAGCCGCCTGGCTGGAGTACTGTATTGTGTCAGAAAATGATGCAATAAACTCTGGATGATATGTTAATGTTGGTATTTTGCAATGTGATGCAATATTACATCATTCTAAGCTTATTTATGATGTTGTTACAGTCCTACTGGATACATTTACATGGTGAAACATAGAAAAGAAATTATATGAAATAGCTTCAAGTCAATAAAATAGTTTCATGGTCATATTCGTGTTCAGCTCAGCAAGATTCTACAGATTAGGACCTTTTTAAATCAGTAACAATTTCAGTGTTGATCAGTGTACTTAATCAACAGTGTTTACTCTTATTAAATCACAATAACAACACAAACTCCCCAAATGACCCTGATCAAAAGTTTACATACACCAGTACTTAACACTGTTGATGTTTTAATTTGCTCATCGTGTCGCGTCCTTTCAATGAGAGGTCAGGTCGCCAATCTGATTTCAAAGATTTTATTAAACAGAGAGAAAAATTACAGTTACAAGTTAAAAGTTTGTAGAA
Source organism: Lepidarchus adonis (assembly GCA_037576955.1). Taxonomy (NCBI): domain Eukaryota; kingdom Metazoa; phylum Chordata; class Actinopteri; order Characiformes; family Lepidarchidae; genus Lepidarchus; species Lepidarchus adonis. The sequence continues at coordinate 15,311,738 of JBBIGC010000013.1, read as the reverse complement.
AGTCCAAATTCTCCTGTTTTGGGATCCCAAACAGAGAGAGAGAGAGAGAGAGCAGAGAAAGGAGAAAAGCGTGGGACTCAGACATCCAGATGTATTTGAAGTCTGATCACAGGTGGAAGTGTGTGTGTGGATTCTTATGGAGATGGACATAAATGGGTGTATAATGGGAGTGTAATGGGCGTGTAATGGATGTGTTCAGAGCCATGTGACATGACGCACACTGATGCACGTTTGATGTTTGCTGACGTGTTTAAGTGGTGTTTGTTGACACATGCTCCTGTTCTGTGTGTGTGAGATGTATGTGTGCTTATCTGTTGTGTTTGTGTTTAAAGGCGCCGTGTTTTGGATCATTGTCATGTTGGAATGTCCAAGTACGTCCCATGTACAGCTTCCGGGCTGATGAGTAAAAATTTTCCTCCAGTATTTTTGATAACCTACTGCATTCATCTTGCCATAAATTCTGACCAAATGTTCTGTGCCTTTGTTCCTCACACATCCCCACAACAGCAGCGATCCACCACCATGTTTCACAGTAGGAATGGTGAACCTTTCATCATAGGACTTGTTGACTCCAAATATAGCGTTTATAGTTGAGGCCAAAAAGTTAAATTTTAGTCTCATCACTCCAAATGACTTTGTGCCAGAAGGTTTGTCCCTGTGCTGTTTGACTTATTGTAAGCAGGATACTTTGTTGCATTTGCATAGTAATGGCTTTATTCTGGCAACTTGACCATGCAGCCCATCTTTCTGTAAGTTCCTCCTTATTGTGCATCTTGAAACAGACACACCACATTTTTTCAGAGAGTTTTGTATTTCACCTGAAGTTATTTGTGGGGTTTTCTTTGCATCACAAACAATTTTCCTATATTTTCTTATATTCATTTACTGTTTTACAGAGTTCAACTACCTTTTCTCGCAGATCCTTTGACAATTTTTTTTTACTTTCCCCATGACTTAGAATAAAAAAAACACCAGTGCAACACTGGATGCGAGGGTCTGTCAGGAGTCCAGAAACTCACTGACCTTTTATATAAACCCACTAATTACACTCAAACAGATCACAGGTGAAGATGGTTCCTTTAATAACCATCAAACCCGTTTGTGACAAGTTGTGTGCATGTTATCAGGCCAAATCACCAGGGTATGTAAACTTTTGATCAGGGTCATTTGGGTAGTTTGTGTTGTGATTATGATTTTAAAAGAATAAACACAGTTGTTTGATAATAAATGGCTTCAACCAAACACTAACCATGAGTGAAAGAAAAGTTTTTGTGTTATCATTCATATTTTCTGACAAATGATCAATAAATCATAAATTCTGTCAGGGTATGTAAACTTATGAGCCCAACTGTAAATGCTTGATTGTTCTTGTAGCTGGAAGTTGCTTTAGACAAAAGCGTCATTTGAATAAATGTAAATGTACAAAGTGCTGCTACTGAATAATCGCCCCAAAAACATTTTGAAAAAATGTCAGGGCTTTTCTAGTTTCAGTCTCTCTCAAGGCAAGTGAACAGAACAAATGTTGATATTTGCTGTTATGAATGAGAGAAGATCATTTTGTAGACCCACAGCAAACTTTCCCTACTGCTACACTTGTTGACTGAATGGTGGCGCCAGATGATCATGGTTTTATGTTAGATTGGGTCTAAATCAGCACACTGCCGCTCCAAACCGTGAGAACATTGTAGACAGTGTTAAAAATAAATACATTCAGTAATGGGGTGCGTAAAAAGTACAGAAGTGGACGGTGTGGGATGAAGCTTATGCATGTATGCCTGCGCTGCTCACATCCATGATGAATTGTAGTTTTCTTTTCTGTGAGAGTGAAGGTCATCAAACCCAGGTGGACGACAGAGTAACTGGCAGCTGTTTAGACCAGTTAACTAATGTCAACGTTAGTATTTCAATACCAAATCATCAGTTTTTCTCTTGTTTGGGCAAAGAGAGAATGCTTCAAATGCAAACAAGTCAATTCTTTCAACACCAGTTTTACCAGATGTATAATAATGATCATATTTGTACCATAATTTGCCAATGCAATTATGATCAATAATAGCAAAAGTCCCATGATGTACAATCATTTGGGCAGTTGTGGACTAGAGATTAGGACCTTGCCCTTTTAATCAGAGGTTCGCAGGTTTAGGTTCTGGCCCAGGTCCCACTGAGGTCCCACTCTACTGCTCCTTGGCTGCCTGATGCTCTATGTGTGGATAGGGGTCAGAGTTTGTGTAATGGGGTGTGTTCATAGTCACAAATAGTCACTTTCACTTCACTAGTTTCTTTAATTTATGACAGTTGTAATCTGTCTAAGACATTTCCCAATGCAATGCAACAAGTGCTGCCTCTGAATACAGGAGTGAAGCTTCCTGTAATGACTCCTGCCCCTGGTTTCATCCAATACAATAAATATACCAGTAGAGCTGATTAGCATGTGGATCCTATTGAATATTAGTCAACATCAAATAACCTTGATTTAAAGGAAAGAAGGTTTTAATGAACTAATCAATAAGAAAGTAATATATGAATTCTATATCTGTATTTAAACTGTATTCATTATTTTCAGCCAATCAGGAGTAATGTATGGCTCAAGCAGAGATAGAAAACAGTCCTTAGGCTTGGGATCAAGGTGATTAGACTACCTACCTAACTAGTTCATGAAGATTCATTACATACCTCTAAGAAAAATGCCTCGGTTCAAGCTAAAATACTTAATGTCTTTAACCTAGAGTATTTTTGCAAATTTTACAATGTCATTTTATCTTATTATATAAACTGATAAAATTGTTTTAAAAGGCTTGATGTGGAGGAAGGAAAAAGTGCTTTGTGTAAAAATGAGAAACAGAAGTTTAACTTACTTTTTACTAAAAGTAAAAGGTAACAACAGTAGAATGTGCCACTTATGATTAGCTTATGACATACAAGTTTATAAAAACAAATTTACGTAAACAGAGGTGTGTATGAGAACAAAAGCACTGTGTTAGAGGCAGAGAGATGCATGGCATGGATCGTTTGGATCAATGGAACAGAACTTCATTCACAGTCTCCACACAGTGAGTAATAACATATTAAACTGTTTTGACACTAAGATGCACAGTACACGTACAGTGCTTGAGAGTCCAGACTCTCTGATCCCACCAGCGCACCACTTCATTAAAAAAGATTCAAAGTGAATTCGTAGTGCATAAGATCCACCACATGCTACACACTATATACAGTATTATACACAGACACGTCAACTGGATAATACGTAACAAACATACTGTGTAATAGACTTTTTGGGGGGTTCCTCTGAGTTTTTCAAGTTAGCATGAAAAACCTTCTTCCATGGTGCCAATACCCATGAAAGTGTCTGTCAAAAGTCGTTGGATATGGATCTGTGCACAGTTCTGTCCATGCCCACTCTCCCATGGATGTGGCTGGTGGTGGGCCCGTCCTCCAGGTCGTCATCCAGTTCGCATACCTCAGCGCCGTCCTGTGAGTAGCTATGCTTCATCACCACAATATTCCTGCGGCCACCGGGCAGGGTGTGATGCTGAAGAGGAGGAGGCTGTGGCGTCACTGCCTGCATCTCAGAGAGGATGGTGGCAGCGTCCCGGATGCTCAGGTCACTGCGGCTACCCCGCACGCTGGACGCCTGTGAACCACAGTGGTGCCCATGGATACACTTTGAGGAGGAGGAGCGCTGCAGCTTGGGGAAGTCTTCAGGCAGGGCCTCACCCTCAGCTGATGCTGCCCGCCGCAGTGCACACAGCTCGTAGTGGGGCGGCTCGAAGGCCTCGTGAAGGAGGGCAGGGTCAAAGTCGTCCCGCCTTATGATATACTTCTTGCGTGGCTGCTTGACCTGGATGATGATTGAGACGGTCAGTAGAATGAGCACAACTCCACAAGTGACGCCAATTATGGTCACGTTGGTGTTGTCCAGGTGTTCCAAGATGGTGGCTTTCCTTTTCTCTGGATGGGACAAAGTGCAAGCAAGCGAAGGAGTTCATTACTTAAAACATTTCAATGACAGATTACAGATAAATGGTTTAGATTAAACAATCTGTTGAAAGCTGCATGCAATTGCAGCAAACTGTCAGTATAACAAAACAAACAAACAAAAAATTCCTCAGTGGCCTCTTTAGTTTTTATGCACTCGTGGATTGAAGCAAACACACATTCCCAGTACATTAGGGTCTTTTTCTCAGACAACCTATTAGTCACAATTGAATGGTTAGACTGCACTGAATATGAAATCAAATAGCGAGTTTCTATTGTTATCCATTCATCAGCATAAGATGAATTATATGAATTATATAATAATACTTTTTTTTTTTTAATCATCATCATTATAATTGTCAACATCCTCATTATTACCAATGAGGCCCCATGCAATAGAAGAGGGCCACGTCACAGATATAATCAAGTTATGGTTTTAAATTCTCAACATGGGTCTTCAGTGAAGCTATGTACAGAGCTCAATATGAAACCAATTGTGCAGTTTTGGCAGTTGCAAACAAATTGCAAGTTAGTTTGTCTCTGCCAAAGAATCAGTTAAAATATGCAGCATGTCCAGGATGATTTCTGTTTAGGAGTTACAAGTCCAACGACGTTGGCCTTAACTATAGCACCAGCTTGAAGCAGAGATGACCTATACATTTTGCCTGAGTAGCAGGAGAGCAGTTTGATTCAGAATATTGAAGAAGACTAAGAAAATTAAGATAAATCCTAACAATAAGAAGTAAAAGAGGAGGAGGAGGAGAACATGAAGTAGAAGAATAAGGAGGACGAGAAGGAGAGAGAAGTAGGAAGAGGAGGAGGAGAGAGAAGAAGAAAAAGATAATATAGCAGAAGGAGGAGGAGGAGGAGGAGAAGATGAAATAGCAGAAGAAGAAGACCAAGACAAGAAAGAAGAAGAAGGACGATGAGAAGGAGGGGGAGAAGAAAAAATAGTAGCAGAAGATGGATGAGGTAGAGAAGAAGCAGAAGTACAAGAAGAAAACAAGAAGAGAAGAAGACAAAGAAGAACAAGAAGCAGAAGAAAAAGAAAAATGAGAAGAACAAGAAGTATTACAAGAAGAAGATGAAGAAGAATGAGAAGCAGGAGGAGATAAAGAACAAGAAGGATGAGGTAGAAGAAAAGAAGAAAGAGTAGGAGAAGAAGACCAAGAACAAAAAGCAGAAGGAGGAGGAGGAAGAGGATAAGAAGAAGAAGAAAATGTAAAGGAAGAAGAAAAGAAGGAGAAAACAAAGTAGCAGAAGAAGAAGAAGAAGAAGAAGAAGAAGAAGAAGAAGAAGAAGAAGAAGAAAAAGGATAAGGAGGAGGAAGAGAAAAAAAGAAAACAAAGAAAAAGAAGGAGGGGAGGAGAAGAAGAACAAGAAGAATGATTAGGTAGAAGAGAAGCTGAAGTAGAAGAAGATAGAAAAAAGAAAAGAAGAAAACAAAGAAGAAGAAGGATTAGTAGAAGAAGAAGAAGAAGAAGAAGAAGAAGTAGAAGAAGGAGAAGGATGAGGAGGAGAAGAGGAAAGAAGGAGGAGGAGGAGGAGGAAGAGAAGAAGGATGCGGTAGAGGTAAAGAAGAAAATAGGACAACAACAAAAAAATAAGGATTAGGAGGAGAAGAAGACAAAAATAAAGAAAAACAAGAAGTAGAAAACAATAAGAAGGAGGAGGAGAAGGAGCAGGAGAAGATGAACAAGAAGTAGATGACAAAGAAGAAGAATGCAAAGAAGGAAGAGGAGGAGGAGAAGTAGATAAAGAAAAGATGAGAAGAGAAAGAAAAAAAAATGAAGAGGAGAACTAAAAGAAGAAGGATGAATGAGAGGAGAAGAAGAAAAAGAACCAGAAAAAAAGAAGATGAGGAGAAGAAAACGAAGAAGAAGGAGAAGGAGAAGAAGGATTCCAGGACAGAGTATACCTTTACATCCATTCTCATCCCATGGATAGACGCAGTTCTGGATACCATTACACACCAGCGTGTGGTTAATACACATGTTGCTGTGGCAGAAGAAAGCATCTCCCTCACACGGAGCTATGGAATACAGGGAAGAGGATGGAATGAGGTTGGTAGAGATGAAACTGCATTCTTTGTGTTTCCGACTGTTACTGAAATGCAGTGAATAAGGCAGAGTGGCTCACGTTCTTGGAAGGTAGTGAAGAGGATGCGGAAGCGACTCTTGCGACTGCCCTCGTCAGCCCACATGCGGATGACTCCCAGTGAGGTGAGCAGCATGACGTCATTAGCCACCGTGCTGCAGAACTTATTCTTCAGGTGCTCCACCGAGCTGCTGCCATCATACACAGCCACAAAGTTGCGCTTGCATTCATTCGAGTTCTGCATCTCATACTCCAGGAAGCGCAGGTAGATCTGCAGGAGAGTCATGTAATGTTTCATTCTAAACAATCAGTTCTAGAAACGTAGGGCCAACATTGACAATAAGTGACCTGACAAACCCAAGAGCCAGCTTCAGGTCTAGTTTGCTTGCACGGTAGTTTAATTTTACTTGACAAACATGGGAGGAAATTCTATGTGATCCATGAGTGTTCTGTGAAGAAGGGTTTACCTTTGAGCCAGGTGGGGCTCGGATGAACCATCTACAGTCCACGGCCTCTGTCTGCAGAGCCCTGCCCTCTTTTGACACCATTACAGACTCCACGATGCCTTCAGGGCCGCTCATCTCAAATTCACACGCTGCAGCATGATGAAAACCCAAAGATCAATTCACTGCTGTATACAGTGCACTTAGAATTCAATGGTTTGGACGGAATAAGCTTAAACTCACATGGAAGTGCCAGTGGGGTTGCAGCATTTTTAAAATCAGGATCTGTAAAACAAGAAGAGTGTTAAAGTCTGTCGAAAGATTCACATCTCTGCCCTGCTGTTGCCTCATTAGTTTTGAGGAGACATGATGATATTAAAACTGAATGTCTCCTCATGCTGGACAGACATTTTTGGCAAGTTACTGTATATGTGGCTAAGTCAGAGACTTTGTTTTCTTATCTGCATTTATGGTCCAAAAATCCATGAATCTGATCTTGGGTCTTAGGTTCAAATCAGAATTTACAAAACATGAAACCATTATGGAAATGTTCTCGCAAAAAAAAACATATAATTGTTCAAGTTGATAATGTGTGCTAGCAAATGCTACCGGTTGCACATTTTTCTCCTTTTGTAAATTGTTTATTTACATTAGCTGGAAAAGGGTTACAAAGTTATTTCAAAGGCTTTATTAATTCGCCAGTCTACCAGATTCACAAATGGAGACACTTTGGGACTGTGGCTACTCTAGCAAGAAGTGGGTGCCCAGTCAAAATGACCCCAAGAGCACAATGAATACTCATCAATGAAGTAAAGAAACAACCCAGAGTGACAGCAGAAGATTTGAGGACATCATTGTGTGCCTACAATATGTGAAACATTGAACAAGCAGTGTGTCTGCGGCAGGACCAGAAGAAGGAAACTACCGCTTACGAAAAGGAACATTGCTGCATGTCTGAAATTTGCAATAGACCACATTTAAACTCCACAGTGGTACTGACAAAATGTTTTGCAGACTGATAAAACTAAGCTTGAACTATTTGGGAAAAACACCCAAAATCTGACATAATATCTGCACTGCATATCATTGTGAAAACATTTCAACCATAAAGTATGTTGGAGGAAACATCATGACTTGGACCTGTTTTGCTGCATCAGGGTCTAGCCAACTTGCAGTCATTGAGGGGAAGATGAATTTCCAAGTGTAACAAGAAATTCTTCAGGAAATTCTTCAGTCTGTACATCTGCTGAAACTCTTTAGAAGTTGGGTGATGCTACAGGACAAGGACCCAAAACACCAGAGCAAGTCCACAACAGAACAGCTTCAAAAAAAACTAAATCCACCTTTTGCAGTGGCCTCTACACATGAGATGTCCAAAGAATATATCAGATCTAAAGCAGTTCTGCCAGGAAGAATATTCTAAGATTCCTCCTGAACAATGTTTAGGTAGTTTAGCGTACTGCTGCAAACCATTTATCAATTCTAAAGGGTTCACATACTTTTTCCACTAGCAATATGAGTTGTTTGTGGTTGTTCTTAATAAAAACTTTTTGTGTGTTATTATTTTAGGCAAATTATATGTGTCTATACCCTTAATTTGGTTGAGGATCAGGTCACATTTTATGGCAAATGAATGCAGAAAACCATGAAATTACAAAAGATTCACATACTTTTTTTTGCCACGTTATATTCTTCTGATCTGTAGCTTAAGTTTCTAGAGATCTTAAAATCTTTATGATGCATAACAAGAGAATTTATTTTGATAAAATTAACATCCAAAGTCATATTAAATACAGGATCTAAAATTTAACATGCAATAACATGAATCTGGGACAGATCAGAGGGCTGGGTTTTCAGATCAGCTCAGCAGTGGCCAAGTGATTGGAGAAAAGAGCTTGTGATGAGTTGCTGGATCAGTCCCTGGGACCTGCAGGGAAAATGTGGGAGGGGTGAGGGCTTTCCCCCTCCCACATCCACAGCAGAAGTGCCATTGGGCAAGACGCCTAACCCCTAGCTCCCCCCTGGGTGCAGATGCACAGCTCCTGCTCCTGGTGTATAAATATTGGTTTCCTGGGTGAGTTAAACTCACAGTTCGCAGTGTGTGTGCCACATAACTGTAATAAACCATAGCTCTATTTATTCGTTTTGGCTACCGGTATATGCAGTGTTATCTGTCTGAATAAATTCGCAACTCTGACTGACAGTTATAGAGGCATGATAATACATGAACCAGTTTTTCTCCCTAACCTTGGAAGAACTCGTGCCAGTGGTCCAGAGCAATCACCCACATTTCCCTTACATGCAAACTGTACATGCAGGATTAGGGAATGAGAAATGATGTCCTGAGGCCTCACAGTCATGATTGTACATAGATTAAAAATCCTTGTACCAGCTTCATACAGATTAGGTTGCCCTATTCCACAAGAAGCAGGGTAATGAGATACAGGGCTTCAAGGTACATGTCCCCTGTCTTCATTTATATGTCCTTCGTTCTTTGCTAAGTCAATCAAAAAAAAATACAAAGCAGAATGAAAAAAATTCCAATTTTTCAAAGTTCACAAACAGACTCAGTGTAACTGAGGTTTCAATCTAAAAATCATCCAGGGATCCTCACTAATCCTCTCATGGTTTCTTACCTCTGCAGCTTGGCACGGATTATTCAGCATGCTGATGTAACAGGGCGAGCGCATGCAGGACTGGAGGGAAGGGTATATTAACCACAACCTTAGCAGTCATTTAAGTAGGAAAAGCATTTCAGATCAATACAGTATTAGACTGCTGACTGTAAAAAGGACACAAGATACTAAAAGATGGATTCACTGCACAAAATGCACAATTTGTGAATCTATTTCCCTAACTCACATGGTAGTTAAGTCATTATCCCAAGACTGATGACAGGATCAGGATTAAGGGCTAGATGAGTGTAATTACTTGGGGTTTATTAGGCATCTGTGACGAGTCTATCAGTAAACAACACAGATTTTTACCCAAACAGCGAGTAATCAGTGGAATAAGTCGATTTTATGCCGTTCTAAGAGCTGTCTCACTGCGCCGTGCAGATATTAAGCTGATAACAGATGTTAAAAGTAGCACCAAATGCCTTAATATGTGCTACACCATTATCGTTCATTTGCAAATGCGACTGAGATGAACAGCAGGGTTTGTGCACACAGTGAGAAGGCACCTGTCCTCATAAATGGAAAAGTTCTTGTCGATTTTGTTTATTGAATGTCTGAGCGCTTCATTTGCTGAAAATCGTACATCCCGAGTCAAATCTGTTGAGGATAAATGAGCCAGAGCCCAGTGCTCAGGGTGGTGAGGGGGGTAGAATGTACTCTCCTAAAGACAAGCTTTCATTAACTGGGATGAGAGACTACACTAACCCCCTGCTCCTGCTCCTGCTCCTGCTCCTCCTCCTCTTCCCCCACCCCCCCTCAGCTGCTGCATGTGTGCCTGCACTACAAATAGTGATGTGGACGCTGGATTTAACGGCCAGCACAGAGAAGAACCCTAATGCTAGACGACCCAACCCATTTCAGAGACAACAAATCATGACAACATTATTTAAACAGTCCAAATAAAAAGAAAGATCTCAAATGATATGGTCTGATTGGTTTTTGGGGGGGCTCTTTTTAATGTCGTATGTGGGAAATATTCCGGGTGTGTATAAATGCATGAAGCTGTAATGTTAACACCACTGACAGGTGACGTGAACAACATTGATTAGTTATTTCATTACAACAGCACCTGTCTGGGGGGTGGGGTATATTAAGCAGGAAGTGAACAGTCAGTTCTTGAAGGTGATGTGCTGGAAGCAGGAGCGTATCTGAGTCACTATGACACGGACCTTATCGTGATGGCTCGAGCATCTCCAGAAAAGCAGGTCCTGTGGAGTGTTCCAGGTCTGCAGTATCTACCAAATGTGATCCAAGGAAGGACAAGGGTCAAAGGCACCCAGGGGTCACTGATACATGTAGTGAAAGCTAGCTTGTCTGGTCCGATGGCTGATTGTGTTAATGTAACACTTCAATTTCAACATTGGAGCGTTTTAATTGGTCAATTCATCATGAAAGTTTCACACAATGTAAAACAATGCAGCTGTTCAGAATTAACAAATGAACAAACAAAATTGCTTTCCCCGATTCGACCTGATAAAGAAAGACCTTGTTACGGTCTAAAGTCATATGACATGCCATATGTACTCACACGTTAGCTTTTATTAGTACAGACATGACCCACAAACACACAAACTGTGGAGGATTGAGTGGGCTTATGTAAAGGACGTGCTTCTGTATACTGATGACTTAACCCTAACCCCCTGTCCTTACCTTGAGTGAAATTGTATCTTGCGGAAAATCCAATGGCCTCCAGCTCGCTGTCCGCCACAAATTTAATCCAAAGGTATCGCCCGCTGGACCTGACATACATCGGACTCTGCTGTCCGCAGTATCGCCCAATGATGGGAGAAAAGCTGAAAGGACCATCTCTGACCTCAATGTGGTCAAACTTGCACTCCCACGAAGGCTCTATGGAGTACTTCTCATCAAAGTACAAGTCAATGCATTGTCGTGGGGAAGCTGAAAAGTGAGTGTAGGAGCAATCAGTACTTAGGCAGAATCAAATAAGCAATGACTACACTGCTGTTACAAGCATTTCACTCACTTACCTTCTATTATATATGTGCATTCTTTGTCAGGAGGATATTTCTCAGGGTAGTTGGGGGAGGTGAAGTAGCCTCCATCTGGTTCCTTGACCCAGGCACCACACATACCTGCCGGGATCACTCCTGAGTTGTTTGTAACTAAAACACAGGTATTAAAGGCATTGGTGAACTGTAAATGTGGCATTTTCCTAGACAGCAGAATGGAATTGTAGGACAAATAAAACAGGAAGATAGTTTTCAAGCAGGGATAGTCATTAAAAAATGGAAGATTCTATCACCTTGAGTCTTCTTTGGTCCTGCTGGTGCTCCGGAAAACCCCAGTTTGATTAGAGCTACATTAACTGTAAGAAAAAATAGGAAGGAAATGTGTTTAGCCTGCTTTTCACTGTGCAGAGATGTTACATTCAGCCACGGTTGAAGTTTTACTCAAGTGCAACCAGCAAAGATCAGGGAATTTGAGTTGGTATATACAGATATACTGTCATGCAGATATACACACATATATACATTAGCTAGCCTTGAGTTCAAAATATAGCACACACACACACACATACACACACACACACACACACACACACACACACACACACACACACATACATTATATATGTAGTATATACTATGTCTGTCAAAGTTAACATGATAATAATGTGTTAATGCAATCTCACAATTTTTAAAAATGTGCCCTTAACATGTGTTCTGTTTGTCCCTTTGACTCATCCATAGCTCATGTTGTGACATGTTGACTGTGCTGCATCTCTTCACCTTCATTGTATTTAATAAGTGAGAGATGGAGAAAAGCCTCTTGAAGGGAAATTT
>JBBIGC010000013.1:15278663-15296561 GCA_037576955.1 Lepidarchus adonis | reverse complement strand
GAGAACCAGGAGGTAGCACAGACATGAGGGCATCCTGGGTCACAAGACAGCCAACCACTCGACCGTCAACAAACCTGGGTGAACGCCTCAGACTCGGGGGAGGGCATCCAAACACCCCCAGTTTACCAGAGAACCCTCTGGACCTGCCCCATATCTAGAACTAAAAGAAAGCTTGACTAAACAAATATGTTTTCAGTCTGGACTTAAATATTGAGATTGTGTCTGAGTCCTGAACAACATTTGGAAGATTATTCCATAAATGCAAGGCTTTAAAAGGGAAAGCTCTGCCCCTGCTGTGTCCTTTGCAGCATGAGGAACAAGCAAAAAAGCCTGTACTTTGTGATCTAAGTAAGCATGGTGGATCATAAAGGACCAAGAGTTCACTCAGATACTGTGGTGCTTTATAGTTTAATAATAGCACTTTATATTTAACGCAAAATTCTAGTAAGAACTCTTTTTGCTGCATTTTGGACTAACTGAAGCTTGTTTATGTATCTACTGGTACATCCAGAGAGTATTGCATTACGGTTTAGTAGAGGTTTAGTTCAGAGTATCCTGAATCAGTTCTATCAAACATTCAATAACTACTGGTGATTCCAAAATCCAGGAGCAGAGTATGGGTTCAAAGTCCATATCTGAAGTCCTCTACTTTAATATTTAATGGTTAAGATTACGTTTTACTGTTCTGGATCAAGGTTTGTGTTTGCACAGCTCTCAGGACTGTGTGCCCAGAAAGATACAACTGAATGGTTATTTTCATTTGTATCATTATCACAAAGGTACTATGAGATATTGTGATATAGTTTGAGATCTATAGTGTCCGTCCACAGTGCAAGTTTACTATATAACAGATTCGTAAAATAGTTATTTGATTAACTTGGCCCAAAGTAGATGTGATTCATGTTTCTCTTCCTCTCCTTTGTTGTATTTAAATGTGTATTTAACTTGATTTATTTACCATGCGATACTACCCTGCCAAAAAAAAGACAAGAGTGAAATTAATGAAGAGGAGCAAATATGAAAATTTCCTAATTTCATATGTGCAGTACACTCATGTATAATCATCCTGCTGCTTTATTGTCTCATCTCACTGCAGTTACTTTAGCTCCACACACATACTCACATAGCTGCTGTGTTACACTGGATCCTCATTTCTTTAATGTGTTTTGAGCTATAGTGTTGTGAATTGTCCTTTTCTATTTTTAATTATGTTTGTTATTTGTGAATGCCCGTTAGAAGTGCAACAACTCTCGATGTACTTTGAAATGTACAATGCACAATAAAAACTGTCATCTACAATAGCGTTACTGGTTTTTTGCCCCTCCCCGCCTTACTCCGAGTCAGCAGGGGCGCCATGCGCGTCGCATGCTTCTCGAAGCACACGCGGAGAAGAAGCGCGAGACTCAAGAGTGCGAGCGGTAACACGGGACAGACACTGCGGTATTCATTTGTGTACACTTTTAATTCACTTTATAAATAGTTCACTTGGGACAAAACAAGAGCCCGGGTAGTTGTTTAGCATAATCGATTGTTTATGTCTTTATAGAACCGACTGGACACCCTCCGTCGTAGTAAATGTCGGGGGTCGCAGTGAAATGAGGCCTGCGCTAATAAAAAAAAAAACCCACAACAACAAGGCAAATCTAAAGCAACGGTTTTTTATAGCACACAAAAGCGAGCGGACGATTTTATTTTAAAATATGAGTTACCTTAAATGGATTTTATATTAGTTAAACTGTGGTGTTCACACGAGACCGTGTAACTGAGCTTTGATAGAATTGCACCGATTTGCGGCGAGACGGTTTCACCGAGAAATTTAATCAAACCATCAAATTAAAATGCAGGATACAGAATAAGCACGAGAAGTTGTGAATTCGCCTCGCTTTAGCAGGGTTATCAGAAGTTACACCGGCACCCGAGCTCCGTGAGTCGCGGAGTCGTTAAGCTATGCTAAGCTAAATATGCTATGCTAAGCTGTGTTACGCTAAGCTAAAGCAGTTGCACTTAAGTTAAAACCTTTCCATGCCCGACAAGCACGTAAACAGCTGTCACTTAGTCAGTCAGACTCGTAGGAGTGTGTGCGCAGATAATTGTGTGTTCAGGGCGGTAAGCGCCGGTTCGTTGCGGCTGAATTAAAAAGAACCGAAAGCACCGGCGGTGTTAGCCTGCTAGCTAGCACGGATGTTTTGACTCCAAATAAGCAAGTTCGCAAACACCAGACATTAGTTGAGAAAATTGCAGTCTTTTAATGTGTTGAGACGTTTTGTTAGTTGTTACCGTCATGCACCAACAGGTAGTTTTCTTTCTCAGCGCATTTAGGCTGTACGTAGACTGTTTATTTACTGTTTCTTATTTTTTTTCTGATGGTCTTCCATGATATGTACAGCTTTAGGTCACGGAGAGATCGGGAGTGAGTGAGTGATCTTGCAAGTCTCTCCACGGTCATCCCAACCCTGGTCTCCTCATTGAACTGTGGCCTCGTAGGTAAGTTGAGATTTCTGCATGTGGAGAAGATAGTTTCTCCATTCATTTGAAACTTCTACGCAGGGGAGGTAGGATCTTCTCATGGAATGACAGTTCTGGTCAGGTATTTACTAGAATACCATGGTACCATATTTTCATTACCACTGCTGATGTTGAAATTAGGGCCGTAAAGATCAAACTTTTTAATTCTCTGTACCGATTCCTGGGCTTTGATTATAGGTTGATAATGAATACCGTCCAATAAGTTTTTTTTAAATGAATAAGTTTAGTTTCTGTCCATAAGAATATGGGTGCTCAGATCTGATGCTAGTCTCGGATATCAGTCCAGTACTGGTTGAACAATTGACTGTGGGGTCAGTAACAGTGGGCCAATCCATGAGACTGATCTATAAACTGTTTGACAAAGTTTGGAAAACAATGTTTGTCAAACCTGATGTTGCCTTACACATAAATGATCCCAGTCTCTTCCACACTAGGGATTTTATGCGTAAGACTTTCCTATCTTTGTAAAACAATGTAACAGATGCATTTATATCTATTTACTGAATTATAATATAATTGTGTATCAGCAACTTGGTTTAATAAGAAACTTTAAAAATAACAAATAGAGTTAACACATCCATATGCAATCATTGATTAATAAAATTATATTGAATGCCCATTGTTAACGATACACAATCCAGCTATTTGGGCCACAATTGGATATTCAGTATCACAATCTGCTGCATCCCTAGTTGAAATTGTGACTCCTCTGCTGTTTTGTAATGATTTTTTTGTAGTGGGTTTCTAGCTCTAGGCCATTAAACAAATCTGTGAGCACATATTTTGTCTTGGACATATAAATTACAACTCTGGTGAAGTGCTGCTTTTCTCTGTAGGACAATTTATCTATGATGTGATGTCAGTCATTGAGTTAAATGTTTCACATATATCTATTTTTAAACGACTTGAATAAAGTTTGGTCCCCCACTACCTGTTTTAATACAAAATTGGCTAAAGCAATAAGCCCCAGAGCCTGTGGATTGGTGATTTTATCACAGACGATATTTGTGCCGAATCTAAATTACCATGTTTAATTTTTCACATCTGTACTTTCCATTTAGAGAGGCGAAGCTCTGACGATGGAGAATGGTCAAGGCATGGGCTCCAAGCTAGGCCTGCCGCCCCTCACTCCGGAGCAGCAGGAAGCACTGCAGAGGGTAAATACATTTATAGTTTTACTGTTTTTTAATTTGACTCACTGTTTTGTTAGGTACAGTATAACAGGTTTTTTTGTTGTTGTTGTTTTTTTGTTTTTTTGCTTGATCCATGTGGCCATTACATTTGTTTTTGCACACCACTTTTACAGGACAGTAAGTCTTATGCACTTTTAAGATTTGCAGACTCAGTGTTGTGTTCTGTTACTCGCAGGCAAAGAAATATGCCATGGAGCAGAGCATTAAGAGTGTCCTGGTCAAACAGACAATAGCCCATCAACAACAGCAGCTTACAAACTTGCAGGTGAGCAAAGATGTACATCTATTCTTACAGTGCCTTGCAGTTCCACTGAGTCCAGCATCTTGTTGAAATCAGAAAAATGCCTTTTGGGGGCTCTGAAAATATTCAGTCTGTAGGACTTGTATGCTTATTTTATTATTTTAGTTGGGTTGCTTTGAATAGTCTAGGACTGAATGGGTGAAGTCCCCTCATGTAGAGCAGCTTCATTGTGGGACTCTACTTTTTAAATTTGATGCAAACATTAAATCCTTCATTAACAACAAATGAAGCACAGACAAGCAGAAGTGTAAAGACTATCATATTCGTGTCGCTCAGACAGATATTTTTATGTTTCAAAGTGAATTACTCTTATGTAACGATTCTTGCAGAGAATAAATAGCTATTAAATTACTGAAATAAACCATCTAATGTAATTTTGTAAGCATCACAAATTGTATATTTCTTTCCTCCCATTTCACTAAAGGTATCGATTTTGTGATTGTGTCAATGTTAGTGCATGCCACAGTTGGACTTTTATACCCTCTTTTACTTCTAATTTTGTAGGCAGTTTTCAGTTTAACTTGGTGCTGTTTCTTCTTCTTGCCTGGCCTTTCTGTGTTGTGCTGCGGTGGTCAAGCGATGTATTCAGTTTTTAAAGGGACTATTAAGACATGGCTTTAAGTGAAGTAAGAAACTTAAATCAGTTACAGACTAGACGGGCAGGTGCAGGGTCTGACTTTTGTCTTCTGTCTGGATTCTAATGTCTGTCTTGCAAAAAGAAATGAAACAAACAAAAAAGGAATATCTAACCTACTTTTCAGCACTTTTCCATCTTTACTGTGTTTCAGATGGCAGCAGTGACTATGGGCTTTGGAGATCCTCTCTCACCTTTACAATCGGTCAATAGAATATTAAACATTTTTTTCATTCTGTGCGCATTTTGGTAAAATGACTGTTACCCTTTTTAGAATGATTGACCAGGCCAGATTTTCAAAACTGATGACCAGACATTTGCCTCAGCATATTTCAAAAGTAGACATGGCTTTTTTTCTGCTGCGAATGAAATGTGTATGTGTTTGGTCACCCATTTCATCACAAAGAATGCAAATTAAAAGGCGGCTGATGCCTTTTCTTTCTTTTTTCCCCCCAAACAACGTTTCAATTGCACCAAAAAGAATACTTTGACAAAATTTACCATTCTTGGTTTTGTAATGCATGGGAATTTATTTGGGCCGACATGTAGGTGAGAGAAGGAATAGGAGGGTGTTCAGAACACACATTTAACCATTTCCAATTTCATCATCATTGCATGTCTTCCTGCACCTAAGGTGCTTTTCCACCAGCAGTGCATTTCGGCACGGTATGGTTACTGTGGGGTTTTTTTCATGAGTTTTTAACTGCACCGCGAACTGCACCGTATTTGAGTATCCGTGATGAATTTGGTTTCTATTTCTGACTGAGGTACCAAGTGTGAAATGTGAGTGGAGTCTGAAATAACAGATTATTCCCCTGCAGTCATTACAGTGTTGCCAGTCAGGTTAAATAAGTCATTCGCTAGAACTACTGTCTTTGACTCTTACATAAAATCACAAATCCCTTCTACATTCTGACCACACCTCGGGTTTTTCTAAACATCTCCCAGTCTTAAGTGTTGTTTGATGTAAAAACAGAGAAACCAGCCCTGCACAAGTTAGCTTATGTGAATAGCAAGACAACCCCAGTGCTTGTGCTGCAGGGTCTCTGTGCACAGTCCTAACATTAGCCCAGAGATCAGAGTGGCTATTGTTTAAACTGAGACTGCGGTTCAGTCTAAAATATAATAAAAGTTCAGTGTACGTTTTTTAAATACTGGAGTACTTTTTGTGAGATACTAAATTCATGTAAAAAAGCATTTAGTTTCTTTTAGATTAATTATATTTTAAATGTTCTGTCTCTGTGCACAACATTTTCAGAGGCCATGCATTACTGTGGCTGAAATTCCGGTGATGCAAATGGCGTGAGTGTCTTGCTGCTTTTGTGTTACATCATACAATTTCTATGGTCAAATATGTGTGTATATGGAGTATGCATGCTTCAAATGTGCCTCAGCCTCATTTTAATTGTATTTTTCTGAACTCATGACGAGATGGTAGAACATCTGCACATGTCAAAACTGACTTGGTCTGCAGAAAGGAGATGATGGTTCCTTCTGTCTTTGTTCTGCTTCCATTTCAATCTAATAACACCAGAGTTGTTTTAGACTGATGTCCCGGCTCTAATGAAGTGCACTAGCAGAGCATTTGCACTGGGGTTCATCACAATCTAAGCAACCGTGCCAAGGCTGAACACTTGGAAAGGTCGCTCAGAACTTGGGCCCTCCTCCATGGTTGCTGCTGGTGTTTGCGTGTACTGTAAACAGTAGCATCGCATGAGGAATCACCACCACAACACCTTGCCTACCCACAGGTAACACTAATTAGGTAACATACGGCTACTCAACCAGGGTGCAGCTAATTTTAAATTTGGATTGGTATCATATCGTGCTGCTCTGTCTGGGGGAAAAGTGCATTTTGTGAGGCCACATTTCTGGGCTCATCAGTACAGATTCACTTTGTTAGTGTCTTTGTGTGTGCGTGCGTGTGTGTGATGTGATCTGGGGATGTTGGAAATCCATGTCTCCTTTGCAAATATGCTGTACACTGTCAGTGGCACCTTGGTCTGATGTAAAAGAGGGTTGGCAGTCAACACAGCAATCTAAAATGAAACAGAGGCAACCTTGATTTGGTAGGCAAACCATCCTAAAGTATGTAATTGAACAAATTGTGAACATTAACTACCATTGTCATGTGGTTTGTGCAGAATCATCCTTCCTCTTACAGAATTCCAGTGTAAGTGCAAAAGTCTTCAAGGAAAACACCTCAGGTTTCAGCTCGTGTTAGTGTTTTGTGCTGGTATGGATTTTGTTGAATATGTTGACAATCTTGTTGGAATCCATGCAGTCATAACTACATGTTTTGAAATGTGTGCTGTGCAGGCCCACAGTAAAACCCCCTTGAGCTTGCTTCATCACTGTCAAAACTGAACCAAAGGGCTTCTCTGCATCTTCTCAATTAACTCCCTGGCTTATATGCATAAGTTGTAAGTTAATACACAAATGAATATGAAAAGTGAAGAGGACTAAAACTAGGAGCTACTTATTCAGCCATTTGTTCAGGCAACTGTAGTGAAGATTTTGCCATTTTTGGTTTGGTGTCTTGTTTCTTTGTTTTAATGTTCCTCAGCAGTCAGTATTCTCTCTCTCTGTTTCTCCCCTACCTGACCACCAGGTGGCAGCACAGAGGCAGCGAGCCCTGGCAATCATGTGTCGAGTCTATGTGGGTTCCATCTACTACGAGCTTGGCGAGGACACTATTCGGCAGGCCTTTGCCCCGTTTGGTCCCATCAAGAGCATCGACATGTCCTGGGACTCCGTCACCATGAAACACAAGGCATGCTATCGCCATTTTGTGACCTACTCTTTTTCTCAAGGCCATTCCTGTTGACTTCAACTGTATTTCAAAAGGTCATGTGATAGTTTGGGACAATAGAGGTGAAAATGAGCGAGAAACATTTTTCTTGTCTTTCTTGCAGGGCTTTGCCTTTGTTGAATACGAGGTGCCTGAGGCTGCCCAGCTGGCCCTGGAGCAGATGAATTCAGTTATGCTGGGTGGGAGGAACATAAAGGTGGGTGGTGGACTTGAGGACTGCAACAAAGCCACAGTTATGAAAAAAATCTGTTTTGAGTTTAGTTACTGCAACTCGTACTCCTTCTCTTCTCATACAAATTACTTAAACTTTTTGACTTGTCCACATTTCTGCCCACAAATGTTTTCTTGAGCTTGATGCCCACATACATTATTGGTGCCTCATAGAAGTGACTGGAAGCTTTTTATACAGAGTCTGCATTGTTATACTGAGGCTGTATCCATAAAAATTTATGGACACACAAAATGCAGGTTCAGTTGGGAAATTATATATATGCGTATGAAATGCAGTTTTTGCTGCTGGCTCACCTATGTTGCATAGTTGTCTGTTAATGACTTGGAGGTCTGAACAGTCTGAACTGTGTTGCCATGGTTATTAATTTGCTGATGTTTAGATCAGAGCTCTGATATGACAGATTTCTTAAAGTAGAAGCAGGATGGTGGAAGAGCTAGTGGTTGTCAGTTGATTTGTAAAGATAGGATACTCTCTTGGCTACAATACTATAATTTATGCTACTATTTGTTGGTTTTGATATTTGAGTAAGATAACATTTACACAATATACACTACTCACAAAAAGTTTGGCATATTTGGCTTTCGGGTGAAATTTATGGAAAACTTTATACTACAGTGATCTTCTGTCGTGAAGGTAGAGCATTTAAGTAGAAGCATGCAATGGTGACTTCATCTCAAACAATTTATTGAAACAAAAGCCAGCAACAGTGATGAGTTTACTACAAAAAAATTGAATGCCTCAACGTGTCATGTGCCTTTGATCATCAATTACAGCTTGACAACATCATCTCATGTTGTTCACAAGTCGACTTATTGCTACTGAGACCTTGTATCCCAGTCTTCTTGAAGGGCAGCACTCAGGTCATTGAGGTTCTGGGTACAGAGTTACGAGCCTCTACACAGTGACTCAGCTGATCCCATAGGTTTTCTATAGGATTCAGGTCTGGAGAAAGTGTAGACCACTCCATTCGAGGTTCCTCAGTCTCCAGCACCTGTTCACTAATGACACGACCTCGATGAGCTGGAGCATTGTCATCCAAGAAGATGAAATTAGACCTGTGTTGTTCATACAGGGGCACAATGACTGGATTAATGATGAGTAGTTTGGGTTTGTCACTGTTCACAATGTGGGGCAGTTCTGTATTGACTACACACTAACACCACTACCACCAAAGCGGTCATCAGTGTGGAATGTGGTCAAAGGACGTCCACTTCTATGCCTTTCTGTGACTCTTACAGTCTCTGTATCTCTGCTGCAACCTGCTGATGAAACTCTAAGCTTCTCTCTGAGAACATCCTGTTTGATGCTTCTCAATGGTGACGTACTGTTGATCAATTGTTAGGTGTCGTCTTGGTCTCATGATGTTAAAATGTGAACAACAACTGTTTAAATACTAATTCTTGGTAATTTTTTTGGTGGATTCATGGATCAAACACCTGTTGTAAATTTTGCAATTAAACTCTTTGTTAGAGAACAGCAAGTAGTGTAAAAAGTACTGAAGCATTGAATAGTTGGACACGTGAGTTCAAAAGTTTAGGGAAGGTCACATTAAATTCACCTGTGAAAGTGCATATTAGGTTCATCCTGAAATTTCACCTGAAAGCCATGTATCTCACCTTTTTTTAGGAGTATGTATGTGTGTGTATATATCTTAGGGGTATGAAAAAATATCGATTATGGTGATAGATCGTCATCCTTGCTCACACAATATGATAATCCATACGCCAATGGCAGTATCGATATTTTAATTAAACGTTTGCCGCCAATTTGACTCATCAGTGTTGCTTCTACATGTGTCCTCTATGTGGCGCTGCAGGACAAATGTAGAAACTCATCAGCAGGCACATTGAAAGCTGGGCTAAAAGATGCACATTTAAATCTAAAGTCTTTGTTCACTTTGCTTCGGCGTGGATTATTTTATGAAGGTTGTGTCTGTGCGTCTCTTTCCCACATGAAACCTACAACCCGTTCAATGTGATAAACACGCGTCAGTAAAACACACATCGCTGGAGAGCTTCTTTAAAAAAAGAGAGAAAAGATCCAATAATGCAAGTGTGCAGAAATGCTCATCCTCACAAATATCTAGCACTTTCTGAACTGTCCTTAATAATAATTTTAATCATACAAAAACAGAGCTCCGTAATTTGTTTCAGCATAGATTTGATCTAGAACCTGTATGGAGGACCCGTCTTCCAAACACACATCATCGATGTGATTGGTGGAGACACAATGACTCTTGACTCATTTCATGGGTGCAATGCATTGTGGACTATGTAGTGTCTGGTGCGACAATACCAGTGGGAATACAGAGTAAAAAGTTGGAGAGTTCTGAGTAGTGCTGCCAACTGAACTTGCGCTAGAGGGAAACAGAAACTTTTCTCTGTACGAAGTAAAAGAATAATTAGTCACGAGTCGTAAACGGCTTCACGCTTTCGAGTGAGTCTTTGTTTCTGAAGAGTGCATTCATGTCGAAGTTAGCAAGTCACTGCCACTCACTCTCAAGCCATGGTAGCGGTTTCCCATGCTTCTGACCACAATACCAAAGACAACAGAGGGAAGTTAAGGATATTGTTGCTGTTGCTTATGTAAATTAATAACGCCACCTGTGTTTCAATGATGTATCCTGCAATTTATCGATTATCACAATCACTGTATTGCGTCGTGGGCTACGTATCGTTTCATGAGAGACTCTGCGATTGAACACATACTACTATTCTAGCTGAATGAGATTACTCACTGCTCGAAGTACTTAATACTGCTATTATGCCTCTTTTCAATGTGAGTATCCACTTGTTTTTTAAGCAGTTGTCAGAAGAGGGGGCTGGAGAACGTAAATGGGTGCCCTTCTTTCTTTAGAATACATGCTCCTGTTCTTATTTGTCTCACTTTTGATTCCTCTATGTGTCTGTGGGCGTGTGGGTTTGTGTGTGCTAAGAAGTTGTGTTTTTTTTTTTGTCTGTAAATTAACCTGTAATTGCTGTGTGGCTTCTTTGCTGTTGGAGCCTTATTTTCTGTAGGAGCTGCAGAGGCTGAGCGCGCCCTTTGGGCGAGTTGCCTGTGCGCCTCTCTCCTGCTCTGAGTGTGCTGATGTTGGGTTGTGCCTGGCTGGTGTTGCTTGGCCGCCCCATCTGCAGCACACACACTGCACACGCTGACAAAATAAACTCTTCACAATCGCAGTCCACCCACCAACACATTTAGTAAAACACGGGTCATAGTCGCTAGAAGTTGCTGGTAATATTAGCCAAGAGATCAGTATTTTTTATTCTGTACAAGTAATATTTGCTTTAGTTTTTTATTAGGACTAATTACTATGTGTGTGTGTATATGTTTAAATTTTTAATAAGATTGATCTATTAGATATAAAAAAGCAAACCTCTCTTCCTTCAAAACACGTCTGAGGCGCTTTTATTCTACACCCACACACTCACTAATCTTCATACACTTGCACTCAATAGCCCCTGTGCTGGTGTGTGTGCTTTAGGTGGGGCGGCCAGGTAGCATCGGACAGGCACAGCCCATCATCGACCAACTGGCAGAGGAGGCGCGCGCCTACAACCGCATTTATGTAGCTTCAGTGCACCCGGACCTGTCTGACGATGACATCAAAAGCGTCTTTGAGGCCTTCGGCAAGATTAAAAGCTGCATGTTGGCTCGAGATCCCACCACAGGGAAACACAAGGGCTTCTGCTTCATCGGTGAGCTGGTGTTTAAACGGCGGTGTTAAAGGTTCAGTTCAGCCATTTATGGTTGTTATATGCGCATGTTGAGGCTCCTCGTAAAGTATTGTTTTTTGGTATTTCAGTTGCCTGAAAATCTGTTGAATCAATATAAAATTTTGAAATAAGAATAGGAAGAATAGACATTTAGTCTAATAGACATTGAGTCTTTAGTACCAAGAATGTTGCAGCTAAGGCATCTGTACTAACAGGGCTCATTGATAGTAATACCAATACAGAGGGTCCTCGACTTGTGACGCGCACTACTTACGATGATTTGTAGTTACAACGCTGCCCCAAACCCTGTTTTTTATGGTATGAAAGTAAATACAGTCCCAATCAAACGTTTAAGACCACTTAAAATGGCAAAAAATCATATGTTGCATTGTTGGATCTTAACAAGGTTCCATGTAGAGTGTCAACATTCTACAAGAAGTAATGTGAAAGAGACAAAACATTTTTGAGCAGCAATTTAACAGCAAGTGAAACGGCCTGTTTTACAGCTGATCAAAAGTTTAGGAACCATATACCCCTCAAAACAGAAATCAAAGTTCCAAACATGAACTCAGTAATTAGTAGCTTCACCATTATTGTTCATCACTTCATGCTTGATGCAAGTGTTTCAATAAGGTTAATGAGAACATCTCTCCAAGTGGTGAAGACGCCGCACATCTACTGTCTGGAACTGTTGTCTATTTTTGTAAACTTTCACTGCCATCCATCCCCAAAGGTTCTCAATTGGGTTTAGATCAGAGGAACACACAGATGGTCCAAAAGAGTGATGTTATTCTCCTGGAAGAAATCCCTTGTCCTGTGGTCATTGTGTACTGTAGCGTTGTCCTGTTGAAAAACCCACGTTACCACACAGACAAGGACCCACAGTCATGAGGGAAGCTCACTTTAACATCTGGGCTCTGCACCTCCTGACCACATTCAAAAAGGGAAAGAATTTTTGCCTTTGCCATCAGAAAGTCATGACAGTGTGACTACCTGACAGAAAATGGCAATGAATCCACATTTTTGCACAGATTTTGCCTTTTAAAGGCATGTGGTTGTAAGATTTAGATCAGCTGTGAAACAGCCTGTTTAAGTGTTGTCAATAAGCTGCTTGATCAAAAAATGTTTTGTCTCACTCCCATTTAGTCTTGTAGCATGTTGAAGCTCTACTTTGAACCTTGTTAAGATCCAACCATGTAACATATGATTTTCTGCCATTTATCAAGTGGTCTTAAACCTTTGATTGGGACAATAAAACGCTCAGAATAGGGCTAAACGGAGCCGCAGGTGGGTGTGTGTCTCCCTCTGGTGGACTGACAGAGGAATGGCTTCAGGGAATCGCACACAGACGCTTAGATAATGGGGTTTCGACTTAAAATTCGACTTCTGACACACTGAGGAATGGTGCTCCATTTGTTACTCGAGGACCCCCTGTATAAATGAACCATGAAGTGGTCATTTGCTTCCAGGTGTATGACTGATAATGGAAGCTTAAGCAGTTCTCTGTGAAGTTACTATTTCTAATGGTAGCAAACAAGTTTCAATGTGTTACCAATGACAGACTTGTAAGGTGCAAATCTAACTTAATGAACTGATGCTCAGTTTAATGGAAAAGAAGATTAAATGTTCTTTCTTGTCTCTTTTTCTGGACACGTGAATAGAATATGAAAAGCCTCAGTCATCAATAGATGCAGTGTCCTCCATGAACCTGTTTGACCTTGGAGGTCAATACCTGAGAGTGGGCAAGGCCGTGACCCCTCCAATGCCCCTGCTGACTCCCTCAACGCCCGGTGGTTTACCCCCTGCAGCAGCCGTGGCGGCTGCTGCTGCTACAGCTAAAATCACAGCTCAGGTGAGAACTTGGTCATGTTGCTGGTGTAACAGGGGAAAATGCAGACACTGTTTAACATGGAGAGGAGGCTTTGAATACTGTAGCCTTTTGTAAACTGCTTTTTGCACATTCAAGATTTTTTATTTTATTTTTATTTTACAAATGGTTTCACCTAGTGTTAATAAGCTATAAAGTAATAAAGGAAACAAACATGTCTAAATGTACTGTCTACACCTTTTGTTCCCTTAAAAAAAAAAAATTAAATTCTGAGATGTTTCCATCTCATGACTTTCTCCCCCTGATGGCTTGTTTTGTAGGAGGCGTTGGTGTCTCCAGCCCATATCCTCACCCAGCAAATGGGACTTCCTCAGGCTGTGCTGGCAGCACAGGCACCAGGCTTAATTACAGGTATGACATCTGTTTGTGGAGAACAATTTCATACACACAGACATAATTCAGAATAACGTAGTGACTAGTTTAGACTCTTGTCATTCTGATCTTGGTGCTTGTGCTTTTTCCTTTCTTTCCGTTAAACAGGTGTAACACCCGTTCGACCAGCCCTGCCAGTGGTGCCACAAGTAGGTCTAGTCAACCCTGTGCTGGCATCACCACCAGTCACATCGACCACAACTACGCCAACAGCCACCACACAGCAGCCGCCTGCAGAGGTTAAGAAGGAAGTCGAAGAGAAGCAGCGAGAGGAAAACAAACCTCGGGCTGATGGTCTGGGGAAGGAGAGTGTGGCTGAGCAGGAGAAGCTTGACGGCAGCGGCGGCAGAAATGCAGTTGCTCAATCTGGGGTGAGTTGGAAACCTGTTTTGCCAAGAGAAGAATAGACTTGTTTTGAATGACAAACTGTTTCATGGTGATTATGTAGTAGAATATTATGCTGTCTTCAAATGTTTAATTGGTCCTGTCTTACACTTCAGTAAAACACACAACTTCATGCTCCAAACTAACAAACTTGCGAATGAAAATGTATAAAACTACAGTCAAATCCCGTTAGCTCGGCAAACCTGCCACTTGCTATGAAAGGCTGCAGGACAGATTTCCTTCTGTGTTAATTACCTCGTTAAGCCACCAATCTTGCCTCTTGCACTCACCACAATGTGTAAAGTGTTGCTTGCCAAACTTTGGTCTGTGTTAGGGCTGTAGTCTAGAACTCAGTCATTCGGGCTAATTCCATAGATTGCTGCTGCTGCTGGTGTTGGTGGGTGGCCGGTACTAACGTACGATGGACCAATTACTGATGCGTCCTTGGTCTGCTTGGTGTCTGGACCGTCAATTAACACAGGAAACCCAACATGCTGGGCTTGAAGTGGGGTTGGAATTGTGGTTTTCGTCTGAAGATCACAAAATGTGACCATTACTGAAGCTGTTTTATGTGTAAAACCAAACAGTTTGGAGCTGAACTAGCATTTTAACGATTTTCAGTACTCTGTTCATCTGTTTCAGTACTGTTTCTAGGCCAGACACAGCGTAGCAAATCAAGTCATTTGGCATAAAAAATGCAGGGGTCTTCACTTTTTTAATGCGTAACAATAACTGCAATCCTCGCCTCTCACCAAATTTAAGGCCTGGACCAAAAGGGCCAAGCTAACAAGGTTTTACTGTATATAGCAATAAATTTTAAAATATTGAATAAGAATCTATGTAAAGGCTAGTTTCTGCTCTGGTATGAGCTTGGTTGACTAGCAGCTTTTAAATTTAGGTTTGCTGTGTGAGGGACAGAATTTCTCTGACTCCAAAGCACCCTGCCAATGCTGTAAATATAATGTAAATGCCGTTTACAACACGGTGTTCAACTGCTTTGTAGTCAAAAGCATGGACCACATTAGGAAGGGCATTTCTGGTGAAAATCTACTTTAATTTATTCTAGTATCTATTCTAGTAGTAACTTTTTACCCCATTGTAAAATTGTACATAATGAAACTGGAGCTTGTACAATCATTCAAACTTATTGATGACAAAAAAAAACTTAGATCAAATAATAGATCTGCTAGATTTATCCTTTTACCAGACAAAAAAATATGGGCAGCTCATCTTTTGAGAACTTTTTTCATTAATTATTTTACGGTCTTGTTTAGTAAACATGCCATCAGAGTTATTTTAATCTATATACCATGGGTGATTTTGTAAAAGTCCCCCCTTTCTTAGTTTAACTAATTGTAAATAGTACCTCAGTTTAACAAAGCACTTTAAGAACTTTATATTAGTATTTTACATGCATTTTAGTAAATCTACAATCATGAAGTAAATTAATTATCATCAGCCACTGAAACCATCCTTGCATTTTGTAATTGGGGAATAAGGCATCAGATTAATTTCCAAAGCTCTTGCATATAATTATTAATGTGCAGCGTTTAATTTATGAACTTATACAGTGGGAACATGAAAGATGGTGGTTGCAGTGCTAAGCTGACATTTGTGTTGTCCGTTTAGGAACAAGTGTGAGAAACAACTGGAGCTGTGGAGCTCAGTGCCTGAAAATGAAAAATAAAGGAAAACCTGCTTAATATATGCACATACTTTCTCTCTCTCTCTTTTAGTCCACAGTAATGGTGTTACGCAATATGGTGGGGGCTGAAGACATCGACGATGACCTGGAGGGTGAGGTGACAGAGGAATGTGGGAAATTCGGTGCTGTGAACCGGGTCATCATCTACCAAGAACGACAGGGGGAGGAGGATGATGCTGAGATAATTGTGAAGATCTTTGTGGAGTTCTCTGACTCTGAAGAAATGAACAAGGCCATCCAGGCCCTTAACAACCGATGGTTCGCAGGTCGCAAGGTCGTGGCTGAAGTCTATGATCAGGAGCGGTTCAATAATAGTGACCTCTCCGCATAAGACTGCCCCAAAACAGCCACCTGCTCAAACTCACTCAGCCTCTATCACTGCTGCTAGAGTTCTGGGCCTCTTTTAAACTTGTAATTATTTTTTTATTGATGTCAATAATAATAATATTTGGAACGGTCCCATTGGGGGGATTTGGCTTAGAAAAGTGTGCGCCTCATGGAATTTTTTTCTTTCTTTTTTTTTGTCATCACCTACTGTGAAAGACTTTTCTTTTCTATGGTTATTTGCAAGTTGTTTTCTAATTAGTCAAAATTCAGTTCCCTCTCTGCACCCCATACCTTTTGTCCTTTCCTTTTTTTAAATAAAACATTTTTGCATCACTAACATTCTGTTAAGATTCTAAACATTGTGTTGGAGTCGTTGGATCTGGATTTATCAAAACAATAAATTCGTCAAATATGCCACACTTTCCATTTGTGAATGACCTTTTTGGAGGACTGACTATACGCATTGAAAATGTATACAAAAATATCTTGTAACATCTCATTAGCATTGCCTATGAAGCTGGAGCTTTGAACACTGGAATGTTGTGAAGGTAATGTGGATTTAGGTGTGCTAAAGCTTAGATGTAGCTGAAATTCTTTCATATAGTACTGTAAAACCTCATATTGAGTGCATAGCAAATCTGTTGATCCCTGCTTACATGTGGATGAAATTTAAATAATTTTTTTGTTAAAAATATGAACAAACCAACACAAAGTCCAAATCCAAAAAAATGGATAAACACTAGATAGTGCTATTTTAAAGATGCTGTCACAAACAGGTCTTGTGGAGTATTCCAGGTCTGCGGTACTTCCTGTCAAAAAGAGACAGCTCATGAAATGGTGCCAGGGTCATGGGCACCCAAGGCTCCCTAGTGCATTTGTTTACTTGGGGTTAGCGCCTGTTGTACAAAATGTTAATACTGACTCTGATAGAAAGGGGTCAGAACACACAGCACCACCATCAGAGCTCTTTTAGCAGCACAAGGGGCCTCCTCAATATCCGGCAGGTGGTGTTAATGTTATGGCTGATGAGTGTATACTTGCATGCATCCGCTTACTTTGAAGCGAAGAAAAGCCCTTTAACCTCGTAAAAAAATATATCTATAGATCTTCCTGAAATTTTTAGATTTCAAAAACTGGGTCTTAAACGTTTTACTGGTTAAAGTGGTGAAGATTTGCTCCACAATTGCTATGGCACACGTCACCTAACAAAAGCACAGAAATAGCCGAGCAAGTTATCAGTTTGATCTGTACTGACTGGAATATTTACCTTAAAGGAATAGTTTGAGTTATGAGTGATTGTCATTGTGAACGGGGAGCTAAGCTAATCAACAGCGGCTAGTGGAGCCCGGGCCCGGGACTTGAACTGTAGTTTGAAATTGGAAATAAGATAAAAGACAACAACTGTCCCCAAAATATTATGAAATACTTTCCAGAAACTAAAATTTGGAGAGAAAATGGACTTCCCAACAACGGCACATTTGGGATAGAGGCATGGCTGCCAACTTTTGAGTTCAGCTTAGAGTGAGATTTTGGGGGCGGGGCTTGTTATGGGGAGGGGGTTATAGAGGGGCGTGGCTTGGTGTGGAAAAAATACAAACACAAAATCATTGCATTAGCAGAAGTTTATTAAATATATATTGATTGTCAAAGTATTTGATATCTGTACAGAATTTCTTGGGAGATTTACATTACATTTAATTTTCACAAACATTTTAGAGAAATAGGATTAACATGTGATTAACATGTTCACAGATTAACATGTGCTCTATTGTAAGTGCTGGTGGCTGATTTTGCAGCCTTAATCATTG
>JBBIGC010000013.1:15261970-15272867 GCA_037576955.1 Lepidarchus adonis | reverse complement strand
ATTGTAATAGTAGTAATAGGAATAGTTGGAATAGTAGTAGTAGTAGTTGTAATAGTAGTAGTAGTAGTTGTAATAGTAGTAGTAATAGTAGTAAAAGTTGTAATAGTAGTAGTTGTAATAGTAATAGTAGTAGTTGTAATAGTAGTAGTAGTAGTTGTAATAGTAGTAGTAGTAGTAAATAATAGTAGTAATAGGAATAGTTGGAATAGTAGTAGTAGTAGTAGTTGTAATAGTAGTAGTTGTAATAGTAGTAATTGTAATAGTAGTAGTAATTGTAATAGTAGTAATAATAGGAATAGTTGGAATAGTAGTAGTAGTAGTTGTAATAGTAGTAGTAGTAGTAGTTGTAATAGTAGTAGTAGTAATAATTGTAATAGTAGTAATAATAGGAATAGTTGGAATAGTAGTAGTAGTAATAGTATTAGTTGTAATAGTAGTAGTAATAGTAGAAGTAGCAGTTATAATAGTATTAGTTGTAATAGTAGTAGCAGCAGTAATAGTAGTAGTAATAGTAGTAATAGCCTTATTACAGAGCGACTACCAGAGTACTTACAGAGAAGTAAATAATAATTTAAAACGTTTTTTTATTGTAATATTAAATGCTTCCTAATTTCAAACTTGATGAAAGAGTAAACATGAATTGTTTGTGCGGTGGACTTTCATTTTTGTGCAGAAGTAATATGAAAAGGTAAAGTTTAAAGATAAAGTATTTCTTCTGGACATATACCTCAAGTGTTAGGTGTTCCACGATTTTTGCATGTTTTAAAATTCTGTGTCAGTCTTTAGCTTTATTGTTGTGGCGTCTGCAGGTATATAGGCCACATCAGATATCTGCATCAGCTGCACCTGTATTAGATGTAGAAAGTAGTCTGATTAAGTGCACCCAGCACTAGTTCAGATATCTGCATCAGCTGCACCTGTATTAGATGTAGAAAGTAGTCTGATTAAGTGCACCCAGCACTAGTTGTAGTGCAAATAACACCTGATTAAGAGCCTGCGTTGTTGCCTGCTGGTGCATGGCCACAGGCTTATGCTGTAGCTCCTCTGTCCTGGGTGAACCATATGGTCAGTCACAGTATGTGGTCACTCTGCCATGTGGTGTAATCTTCTTGGGCCATAACCCCCCAGTTAACTATTCATGAGTGATCGCCTGAGGTCTTTCTGGCGCACGTCAGCAAAGCTTCTCAAGTGATGTGTTGTACACATTTTCAGGGCTTTGTGTGTTAATGCTGATTTTATTACATTCATTGCCCCGATGCAGAATCTTCTTCGTTGGTGATAACTTGGGACCTGCCACCAGTGGCGTCGCTTGAGATCAGACTTTTGATGTCAAGTAAGGGCAGGCCGCCTTACAGATACATCAAGGACTGTACAGACCCATGAAAGTGATGCTCCAGCCTTTTTCAGTGAATGAAGCAACTGGCCATTGACGTGATCCAGCAAAGTCAAGATAACTGACAGTTGCCTAATGGACTGAGAGGGTGAATTAGCTGTTGTGCCTGTGCAAGGGGAAGACTGAGGCAGGTTGAGTCAGTCAGAGCAGATGGAGGTTTAGTTGCTTGAGCTGTGTCTTATGAAGTTCACCCTGGGGCTCTGTGCTCCCACCTGGGCAGCTTATGTCCATTGCAGCTACAGTAGTAATTGTATTTGTACAGTTTTCTGTAAGTGGTATTCTGCTAATACAGGGGACTTACGTTGTACTCGACTGACAACATTTTTTGATTACGTCACTGGCCTTAAAGAAAAAATGATTAAGTAACTAGAGTTTTGTTATAATAAGGTCTATTTTGAAACTATGAACTTTGTTATTTATGATGCCGAATTTATTTCACAACACGCCCAGGAAGTAGGCAGAAGCAGTTTTCCACTTAGCTCACAGTTTGTCAGCACCTGCTTATCTAACATGCCTTCTTAAATCAACGCCATTCCTCTTTGCCTCGGGGAAAGCGCTCCCACTCTGGGAATGCTTTACGTGAGAAGCTTGCTGTGAGGATTTGATTGCGTTTAGCCACATTAGCGAGAATTACTGAGGTCAGGTGCTGATTTTGGATGTTTAGTTCTGGATCATAAACCCCACTAACACACACAGTGTTTTGGGAGTGCCTGCTTTATTTGTTAGATGCATTGTGCAAGTTTGAAGATTACAGCCCTTTGTAAAGTCAGCCTGTTTGGACTATGGGCCATGGGAGCTGCTACTGTTTCCACTACTGCTGAGGTTGTAATGGCACATGTATTCGTCCCACACTGTCACAGCACAGAATCTATGGTTTGGTTCATTTAAACCAGGTTTTACAAGTGTAAGCTGTAAGCCACTTGCTAGTTCAGCATGCCATGCTAAGATAAACTCAAGCTGATTGGTATTTGATGGAAAATGTTTCCTAATTTCTTCATTTCTTGAAGTTCCTTATTTTTATAATTATATATACCAATGCTGCAGGTTGGCAAAACATTATCTGCTTGTAACCACTGTCCCTCACTACAGCTGCTGAGCTTTAGATTTGAATATGTAAATGTATTTTTAAAAAATAATTCTTTTTATTTTGTCCTTTTGTATCTTTTATATCAGGAGACGCTTTTCAGTTCTGTAGATCAGTGTGACAGAAAAGATTCAGCCCTGCTGAGAAATGTGGCTGTATCTGATGACAGGAAACCTAGCTTTATGCATTTGGGTTTTCTGTTGTCCCTCATGGCCGCCATTAGTGCGACTTCTGCGTACAATTCCAGCCCTAACCAGGTGCTCATTCTCTGTCAGTTCCTCCAGACAACTAAAGAGGAATTCCCCGTCACACCCTCCTGTTCTCAGTCAGCGTGAAGCTCCAGCTCTGTTTTCTCATTATGCAATCACCTAATCCACACTATTCCTTACCTCGTCTTCTGTGTGGCAGCTAAGCGTTCACTGTACACAGTGAGTGCCTCACATCAGTGTCAGGGACAAGGCAGAGAGCTAACTGGATTAACCCTGCACACTCATACCCACACACACACCAGAAAGCTCTAGTAAATGTAAGCCAGCTCAGGTTAATCATTTACATGCTAGTGCTCACTGTTGGAGCAGGTAGAACATCTTGTTTTTGTGTTTGTTTCAGGGCTTGGGGTCTCACTGACGCCCTGCAGGGTTTTTCCCATTAGAGAAGGAGAAAGGGGCTTTTAGGTTTTACAGCCAAACCCGATATCAAGACAGGTTGCAGTCAAAAATCAACCCACCAATCAATTGCATTTGTTAAACGTCCAGCCTCACTGTCACAGCTTTGTTTGCATTGTGTGCAACCCTGTTGAGAAATTTATTTACTTGCTCAATTTTTAGCCAGTGGCAAGTCTGCAAACGAGCATGAAAATGTAAATTTTCATGTAGTATCTACAGGTGTGTAGACATTAGGTTCACTCTTAGTTTCTCACATATGACAGTGTAGATTTTGTCTATTGCATATATTACTTGTATGCTGCTAAATTCCTCTCAGTTTTATACAATGGTTAATATCAGTATATTCAGCAAACTATAAGGATTATACTGAAATGTTATTTATTGTGTTAAAATGTTAGTGGTTGATGCAGCTGTGTATTTCTGATAGTTACAAATTACAAAATGTCATGAATCATGCTTCAAACTTATGGAAACTTGCAGTAAGAAGGAGGCATGATAGAGGAGTGGCTTTATTTCACAAGAAAAGATTTCAGGTTCGAGTGGAAACACCAGCGGTATGATGAACTGAAACTTCATTGGACGTCACATGGGCTGAAATTCCAGGAATGCTGTATATCTGACACTGCGCAATGCTTGTCAACATGGCAATATGTTATTAAGGGTTAATATCCTGCATTCGTTTTTTCCTTTGGACTAAGAACACAGTTTATAAATTCTCTCATTACACACAAATGCATTTAGGATATATTATCTAAACTTTTTCAATGGATTTGACCTTTGTATTTGTTTCTTTTAAATTGTAATTTTACATTGCTGCACATCAAACAATGCCAGTTAGAGTGGAACTATGACTGTGTTGTTTAAATGGGACAATTGCCATATTACACACTGATTTGTTTAGAAGCTAACAGCATGTATAACTGAGCTCCCCCAACTTCCTTCCATCCCGTCTTTGTGCTCCCTGCCTTGGGCAAGATTAAGTCTTCATTTGTCTGTTCAAACGCCTCCCACAAACACACATTCACACACTCATGCCCACACACACTGCCTCGTTGTGTGCGAGTCACGTTTTCCTCAGAGGTCTCCACTCGAGGGCTCTATAGCCATCGCTACTCTTTTTGGCCTGGAAACAATTCATCACTTCCCCCATCTTACCTGCTTGTGTCTTCCTGGTGCTTTTATTTCAGATGTGACTGAAATCTTGTAATAAGTCTCATAATAAAGAGAAACAAGAGAAGAGGGCTGTTATCTGACCTTAATAAACCCTGTTAATGAATTATGACACATCTTTAGTGGCTCTTTGAAATGGACCAAATATATTAGCATTGCAATCATACAGCTACATATTGTGATTGTGATACTCTTCAATATATAAAATGGTTCCTAAGTATGTAAATGTTATTAAAGCTCCAAAAATGTGGAGTTCACTCATCATCCAAACTGTCCATGCATAAAAGCTTTAAATACTGTCTGCTTTCAAATCACCATTTTTGTGAGGTCACAAAACCAGCATGTTTACATGAAGCTCCTTTCTACAGCAGTTTAGCCCCACACCTTCTCAAAAATCTTTATTTTTGCAGTTGCCATTTGCATATTGCAACGATATCAGTATTGCATAGACAACACACAGATGTACATAGATTTCATAGATAACAATGTACACACAATAGTGTGTGCAGCCCTCCTTTTAAGATAGAGATGTCTTATATTAGAAGCAGTAAAAGTTGCTGAGTGAACAAGTGCAGGTGTAATTGGGACTCGGTACTGCCAGGGCAAGTGAACAGTGAGAGATACAGATTTGGGTCGAGCAGAAAAGGTCTTGGAAAGCTTTGTGAGATTTGAAAACATCTGTTTAAAGAGAATCACTTCAAGAATGAATGCATATATTAAGTTGTCACACAGCTTAGGTGATTTTTTTGTACAGTGTGTATCGTGGAAGTATTTCCAGCTGAGAGTATGTTCTTTCCTGAGCCAAAGTGTAATCCACCTGAATAGATTTTTATTTTCCTCTGGGATGCCCCAGTCGTGGAAAAGCGAGCAAGGCTAGGTTGGGATCTCTGCCTGTGCAACAAGCAGAGACTTTACAAGGAGAAGATCATTGACTTAGATGGAGCCTTTGACTCATGGTAGTCTTTGGAAAT
The DNA here is from genome assembly GCA_037576955.1 of Lepidarchus adonis. NCBI lineage: Eukaryota > Metazoa > Chordata > Actinopteri > Characiformes > Lepidarchidae > Lepidarchus > Lepidarchus adonis. The sequence continues at coordinate 15,267,584 of JBBIGC010000013.1, read as the reverse complement.
ATTTTTACATGCTGTCTGGCAGTCCTTGCATCTTGACTGTTTGAAATCTTCACCCATTATTATGTTTAACCATCACTATTGAGAAACGTGTAGCTTCATCTCATTTACACATTGGCAACTAATCACTATTAGCGGTCATTATTACTTAGCTGTCTCAGTAATTTGGGTATTATTAAAGCTAATTGTCTTTGTGTCTGTGTAAGAGAGCGTAGGAGGAGTTGGTGGGAGGGCTTCCCCCTGCAGCCTTCAGAACTGGGCCAGCAATCCCCATAAATCACAGCTGCTATTATTGTGTGCTCTGCGGTAAACCTACACTGGTTCCCCTCATCCCTCTCTCGCTCTCACTCACCTCTCCTTTCCCAGCGGAGAGCTGCCCCAGACTGCAGAAGCTTCTTTCACTTTTTTTCTGTTGCATTGCATTGAAGGTCTTCTCTTTGTCTTCAAAACCCAATCCATCTGTTTAAGCATGGCACAGGGATAAAGAAACAGTTCAGGGTTTTGTTTGCAAAGTGTCTACTGAACGGACGCATTGCTAAAAACTGAACTTTAGGACCAAGACCCTGTCAAAAACAGTAGAACCTTTAACAATACATGAGGTTCTAAAACAGGGGTGTCCAGTATCCAGCACAGTTGGATAGATTCTCTCCTATAACACGCTCGCTCAGCCTGGCAGCGTTAACAGGTGATTTGAACCAGGTGTGTCTGAGCAGGTAAGTCACCAAACTGTGCAGGATACCGGCCTTAACATAAAGAACAAGCAAGAGCATGAGTGAGGCAGTGACCTAAGGCGATCCAAGAACTGTACTAAGGCTTTGGGCTTCATCCACTTTACACTAAGAATTTCTGAGCAATTTCGTGTAAATTTTTTGTATCTGCTGACAACTTTTTAGGCCAAGTTCTTCATCATCTTCAACTCTTCAGGGCCTGTCCACACATAGCCGGGTATTTTTGGAAACTGTGATTTTCTGTTTACACAAGCACAGGTTTAAACATTTCTATGTGCAAGAAAAATGTAAAACGCTGTCAAAAGCAACAGGTGGCAATATCACTGTAAACTGTTATAGCAATATTGGCCTTGGTGGGGGGGACGTCATTACTGTTTCTCGTAGGCAGATGGAAGCAAACAGCCCAGAGTGTAACGTTCCAAGAAGAAATTGCAGTTTTTACCAAAAAAATCGTATTCCTGCTTCACACACAACCCAAAACCTAAAAAAAACCCAATTTAAAAAAATCTGGTGTTTTCCAAGAATGTCCTTTATGTGTAGTTGGAAGGGCAAAATGCACAAATTTTTATTACATTTTTTTTTTCCAAAATTCCTGTCTGTGTGTGGATGGGGCTTCAAACTCTACATCAGGTTTCATGAAGCAGCCAATCAAAACGTCAACAATGTCTCATGTGATCACAACAAACTGACAAGTGAGCCAAAGTTTGCTTTCTAGGAATAGGCAGTATCACAAATATGGAAATACATAGGAAATGTTTATTTATATGCAGATATATTTATTTATACATTCTCTAGTGACCTGTTTCAGCACAGCCAGCAGTGTTGTATCAACATAGAGATTGTTTCTAGTAAAAAACATTTAAGCTTTCTTTGTTCTTACAGTGGTTTTGTTATTTCTTGTTCTTGCTGTAGGTGTAATATTTTCTTCTTGATAAAATAATAAAATAGCTGTAGCTACAGGTTACTGTATATTAAACACCTAGACCAGGTTTGTCAAGTCAGGTGTTCACCCAAACCAAGCAGGAACGTACTTGACTGTTTGAAGGCTGAGACCAGCTGACACTTTGTGGTAACTTGGATGTGTCCACAATGTCAAATTATGTTCATGTTGCATCAGGAAGAACATTTCATGCACTGCTTTATCTGTTTTGCAAGCACTGCCATGGTTTAGTTGGGTGAAAAACAGAGGGAAATAATTAAAAGACCCATAATGCCACAAACCGTGATTTAGAAAGTATTTAAATGGTCAAACTTGATGGCTATCATAATAAGATAAGATTTATCATGATAAGACCTTTATTAGTACCAATCTGTTGGATCTGTTGGGATTCACATTGCTATTGTGAGACAGCTCAACATGCAGCTTAAACATTTTAAAAAGTCTAACATTAAAAAATCTGAATTTAAACCCTTAATGTATTTGAAACATTCATTTTATGCACCAAGTCTTAAAAAGGTTACATTTAGGACTTAAATGTAAACGTGTATGTTTTAATGCTAGATTTTCTTTATTAACTCTGAATTTTCTAATGGCACAGTGTTTTGGTTCCATGTTGTATTAACTAAAAATTAGCCCAAGCTGGGGTGATGAAAACTGACACCCACTCACAATTTATTCCATAGATTGATGGATGGTTTGTAAAGTAATTAGGCATTTCAGGAGGTTTTCTAAGATCCAGTTATTTATAGTCTGTATGTGGTAAGTGCTAAACTTGGTTAAACTTGATTCCTCCAGAATGAAGTATAGTGTTAAAAACAGGTAAACATATCATGTTACAAGAAGATGCTAAAGTTTTGCAAGTTTGGTGTAGAGGCACCAAAGACACATGAGAAATCAGAAAAACAGAAAATCAGCTAAAATTCTCCAGAAAACACACAGGCCTGTAACGGTTTTAAGGATTTCCTGGTACTCGTTCTAAATGAGAGTTTATTTATTTATTTATAATTCTCGAGTATAGAAATTAGGACATAAATGTGATTTTTCTGTCAGTAATTCTAGGACTCTAGATCTAGGAATTTCTTTAGTTTCCTAAAGGCGTCTAAATAACAGTCAGCATGTGTTCATCTATTGGACACCGCAGTGCGCCATGACTATTGCGATTTCAGTGGTTTAATATTCTTAATTAAGTGACCCATAACGCATAACCTGTAACAAGTCACTGCTTTTTGTCTGAGCTGAGGACCAGATGGCTTCCACATCTTGCTCACTGGACCCCCACCTCATTGGAGGAGTCTGATTCCAAAGGAGGATTAGCCTCAACCCCCTCAACATTTAGAGCGCCGGGTTCTCGCTTCAGTGAAATCCCAGAGTTACTACTCTTAGCTTACACGTTGATTCTGTACTGCATACAATGCCACCTCTATAAACAGCGTCTTTTCTGCCTTTGTGTGTTGTTACTGTCTGCGGTCAATTAGAGGAGGGTTTGGTTCAGCTGTAAAATGAGCTTTAGAAATAAAATTGACTTGATCATTATGCATTCCAAGAAACAGGAACATGCCAGCGTCAGTCAGGTGAGTAATGCCACACACAGGCATTTCACATGATCACCAGGCAGCTGAGCAGGTCACCTGTGTTTGCAGGTAAATATGGACAACTGCAGGTGACATCCACTGCAGCGTTGTCTCTACTACAGTGACCATCCTTTTAAAAAGACTCACCCCCTTCAGTAATTCACCACAAAACCATTAAAGGTGCACAATCAGATGTGTAGTTATAAAATTTTACATTTGATTTATTTTGTGTTACAATTATGTGAGGCAGCCAACGGTGTATGTGCTATGTATATGAACATCTGTGCATTTTTGTTGCATATGAATGTACGTTTAGCCAACAGAGTGCAAGCTTTGTGTAGGGAGCAAGTGACCCAAAATGGCATATGAATTACACTATCCTGAGTCATAGGAATTTTAAATCCTAGTACCACTCCTCACCACGTAGGTGATGTTGCTCCAAGACATATACAGAGTTGGTGGAACCTGTCAGACTGGTCCTGGTGTTTATATTGGTGTGCAAGTTAAAAAAAAGTTTAAGCTATAACTGACCATTTGTGCTTTATCTTACACCCTCCTGTTATTATCCTGTCTTACCCATGTGCTTGATTTGCCCCACACTGCTTAGACCCCCTCTTTTATGTACTTGGTCTGTTATGTGTTTTTGTCCTTAATCAGCAGGTGTATGACGAGGTAAACAGGCTCCAGCACAGATGGTCCAGGCTGAATAATTAAAACACTGTCAGACTACGTTCATTCCCAGGGGCTCACCATACCATGGCAGGTGTCACTGTTAGTGCCTTTCTACTGGTGTGTGTGTGTGTGTGTGTGTGTGTGTGGTTGTGTGTGTGTGTGTGTGTGTGTGTGTGTGTGTGTGTGTGTGTGTGTGTGTGTGCTACTCAGAGAAAAAAAACGTAAAGAAGAGGAAAAAGTAAATGATGCTAGTAATGGCTAATTGCTGTTGTTGAGTTACTATACACTTGTTGCTGCTGTTGACAGGCTCTTTATGCTTGGTTGTTTATTATTTTATTTTTTTTGTTGCCCATACTTTGTTGTTCACTGTTCTAGAGGCACAGGTGATATCCGTATTTAATGGAAAGGTGTATCATAAGAATTTTACAATAAATTAAAAATATTGTCATGTTTCCCACCTCTAGTGTCCACCACAGTATACTTTTTGTTGTCTCAGGAAATGAATAAAAATTTTGAGAGCTGTGTGATCAGCTTAGGAAAACCTGTTAACTTAATTTAACTTAATTTATCCAGTAAACAGGAAAACTGTAAACTATATCTGTGAGTCAGTGAAAAAAAGTGATGGTCCCAAACATATTGCCTTTTCATCATTAAAAAAGTTTAGCTTCACCTGTAACATGAAGTTATAAGTAATGTTTTAGTCTGGACTGCTTTTTGAATTAGACACAATACATGCAAATCAAACGAGCTTTTCCATTTCCTCATTTATAGTTTGACTAATTCTGAGATAAAGAAAGGTTGCCAAAAGGACATGTGACAATTAATTATTAATTGTTATTAAAACCATCCAAAAGGCAAATGTACACCCCATGATACAAATAAATACCTCTGCGGTCGGAACAAAACCTTCTAATGCCAATAAAGTTACATTTACAGGAGAAAGTCATTCTTTTTTTTTCCTATTTTCAATGCACGTCTATGTCACAAGATTTTATCTTAAATTTTTGGGCCCATTTATGAAACCTGACACCATGTAAAGGATGTCAAAATTAAGAAAACAGAGGTTTTGTTGTGACATTTATGTATTACACAAAAGCGTTTCTACATTAACACCAGGCCCTTTATACTTTGCTTAGTAGAAATGACCCTCAGTGAACTTTTCCAGATGATGCTTTGAAAGATCAGATCCTACAGTCACATTTTTGTTGAATGGCTCCAGATTTTGACTTGAAGCTGCCAGCACTTTTTTGTATATTGTATTGATTTTAGCTGCGTTGTACAGTTAACCATGAGTACATTTAGCAAACACACGCAGGCTGCTGTCCATACGCTACTGGTATTTTCTTCATACAACTCACTCGTCCTCCCGTGTGACTCATATGACGCACACTGACACAAGCTGTACTATTGCAAATCTCCCTGCAGATTCATGTTTCCATGGTCACAAGATTCAAGTCAGGCCCACGCCGAGAGTGCACTGCTTTCGCTAACTAGATTGTCAAACTCCTTTCTCAGGTCAGGTTTTCTTGGCTCACCTGAAGAGTTACAAGCAAGTATGTAATTCATTATATATATATATATTTATATATATATACAGGTCCTTCTCAAAAAATTAGCATATTGTGATAAATTTTCTGCAATGTACTGATAAACATTAGAGTTTCTATATATTTCAGATTCATTACACACAACTTAAGTAGTTCAAG
>JBBIGC010000013.1:15221325-15235051 GCA_037576955.1 Lepidarchus adonis | reverse complement strand
TCTCTCTCTCTCTCTCTCTCTCTCTCTCTCTCTCAGATTGCCTGATGGCTTTACACAGCTTAGAGCACTAGCCCACCTTGCACTCAATGACGTGTCACTACAGTCACTACCGAATGACATAGGAAAGTGAGTATGCACACACATACACTCCATTACTTATTTAAAAAGGTAAGAGTTAAAAGTACAGTACACAGCTTTGAGTTAAACACAGTAATCAGCATCATGAGGTGTTTTAGTATTATCACATGTGCACAAGCATCCACACAAGCTCTAGATTTGGCTCATAGTGGTGTTCATACAGATGGAGGAGCCCCTCACTCTTCCAAACCAACTGCCACTGCATAAACCCACCATCTGACAAATACGCTTTCAAATGTAATTCTCCACTTCTTTTCCTTAATTGTATCCTCCTTTGAATTTGCTTCTGATTTAAATGTTTTATTCACTTTAGCTTGGCTAACCTGGTAACTCTGGAGTTGAGGGAGAATCTGCTAAAGTCTTTACCCACGTAAGTCAACACAGACTTGGGTTTGAAGACTGTTTGTTTGCACACACAAGTGTTTTGATTTTTGTTCTCTCTGGTTCTCCAGCTCTTTGTCTTTCCTGGTTAAACTGGAACAGCTAGATTTAGGCAGCAATCAACTGGAAGTATTGGTAAGAATCAGCACCACATACCTCACCCAGTTCTCATACACAGTTTTTTTTTCTTTTGATGAGTATGGGTTGTCTTTCTTTTCCCCTTCATCTTTGCGTTCCTCTTAAATCTCTTTTCACGCCGTCATGGCAACGCCCAGTAGTTCTCAGTAGGACCGAGTAAACAATACGATATCACACAAAGGCGTCGTCCAGGCAATGCTGATGTAATTGCAAGTCACTACCCACAATTCCTTTCATATAAGATCCCTCTCGATCACTCCTAAGAGCTTGTAGGGTGTTTATATGGTGCAGTTATGGTGCTTATCATGATGTTTTTTGTTTGTGAGGGGGCGGGGAGTCATTAAGTGTATACCCTGCATTTGAACAAACAGTTCACCCTCTTTAATACAGTGCCTACAAAGAAAGATGAGATACTCGAACAGACGCCTACTTAATTATAATGAATTAGCTCAACAAAATTTTAAATTATAGTTAGGAATTAGTTAGTAATATTCTTCTGATTTAAGAGAAATAATTTCTTAAGACATTTTGCATAATTGTCCATCAATTGTCCAGCCTCTGACAGTTTGTTGAAATTTTCAACCATGCGTTTACTCCATATTTCTTCATTTGCAAGATGTTGAAGGTTTTCTTGCATCCATTCACAGTAGATAGAAGGCTCTTCTCCTAAAATGCTATGATTTGCCTATGCTACACATCTGTACTGTTACAGGGCATTTTATTTCAAAAGGCTTGGTGTTTGTCTAAATGTTCTGTGTCTAACTGTAATCTTGCTCTGATGTTCTTTTTAAAGAGCAAATGCTTTTTGTTCTGACATGCATCCCATACAGGTCAGGTTTGTCTAACATTTGTTCAGAGCCTCTTTGTAGTTCTACAGTCTACAAAACAGTTTAAATAGCCTTTGCTTACTTTTTTTACATGACCGTATAGAGAACAGGACAGTGACGGCTTAGTGGTTAGGACCATGCACTTGGGACCGGAAAGTCGCAGGGTCAGGTCACAGCCCTGGCACCAATGAAGCACCACTAAGGAAGGCGCCATGTTTCTGTAGCTCCTGCTTTAAGGAACTGCTCCTCTTGCTGCATGTGGATTAACACTGCACTAGTCCAATATCTGTAAGGCAAAGGAGAGATGATGCATGATGATTGTCATTTGGACAAAGTTGCAGCTAGTTCTTCAATATGAGCTTGAAATGTCCCACATCTTAGAACTGAGCGCCTACTGTGTTTAACCTCATCAGATACACTGTTGTCTTTCCTTCTGTTCTTCTTAGCCGGACACGTTAGGGGCGCTACCTAACCTTCGGGAGCTGTGGTTGGATAGGAACCAGCTCTCCTTACTACCTCCAGTGAGTACATACCACTTTGAGACAATGTATTAGTGATTTACCAAATCCACTGTAAACCCAGTGCTATAGTTCCTCTGTGTAAAATGGCCTTTCTCTCTCACAGGAGCTGGGAAATTTGCGACGACTGGTTTGTCTTGATGTTTCTGAGAACCGGCTTGCAGAGTTGCCCTCAGAGATCAGTGGCCTCATTGCCCTCACTGACCTGCTTCTCTCACAGAACCTTCTTGAGGCTGTGCCTGACAGCATCGGTTAGATAATGAATGTTTTGCTGATGTTAATGGGTGTAATGTGCAGTTTGTTTTCCGTATTTACTGTCAGTCAGACACTTTAAATTAAATGGAAACATTTAGTTTGATTGACCCTCCATGTTGAAGACAATAACGTGTGTAAACTCTTTGTTGTCTTGTAAATGTCTCCAATAGAAATGTTTTAGATACTACATCATTCTATGACCACTGGAGGTTTTAGTGTTAAAGTTGCTCCACTGCCCTCTAGTGGCAGTTGGCATATATCACTGTAGGGTCATTTTTAATTGGTGTTTTTTAAATACAAGTTAAATGCAGCTCTTCTATTAACTCCATTCCTCTTTCATTTGATCCAGGCTCCTTAAAGCAGTTGTCCATTTTCAAAGTAGACCAGAATCGGTTGGTACATTTGACTGACTCCATTGGCGAGTGTGAGAACCTGACAGAACTTATGCTAACAGAGAACCTTCTACAGGTACCTTAGTGAATGCTTGCTTTGTATGATTTAGAAAAACTACCATCATTAATTCTTCTCCTGGTTTATTGGTGTGGTGGCTGTGGGGTTTTAATAAAATATATATAAATAAATCAATACATTTTTATTTATTTAAATTATTTAAGTTGTCAATAGTTATATATTATACTACTGTTTCCTACAGTCTCTCCCTCGTTCCCTGGGGAAGCTGAAGAAGCTGACCAATCTAAATGTGGATCGTAACCGTGTGAGCAATGTGCCAGCAGAGCTCGGTGGCTGTGCCAGTCTGAACGTGCTCTCGCTCAGAGATAACCGTGTGGGCAAACTGCCTGCTGAGCTTGCCAATGCTACTGAGCTACATGTACTTGATGTGGCAGGAAACAGGTGAGAGCCACACACTTAGCCACAACAGCCCATTGTGTAGTGTTAAATAGATAATTGTTTTTCCCAAGCTGTGTGTAGTCTCAGATGCCCTAAAATTTTTTATTCTCTCTCTGGGGGTGGTGGGTGGTCGGGGAGTGTCTGCTTATATTGACCAAGTCTGCTGCTCACTGCTACTATGGCTGGGTTTTGAGAAGCTTCTGATTGAATATGCAGGGAGTCTAGATATCATTGCCAATAACGATTTGTGTATTGTGTGGCAGCCTTTATTTGCAGTCTTAGGGTCTGACTTAGGGTCTTTGGGTTACGTTGCACTCGATATACAACGATTTGTGGTTACATCACTAGCTCCTTTTAAAAAAATGTGGTTTTTGCACTTCAAGTTGTTGTGAGATTTGGAGTGTTACATGGGAAGCAAGACATTGTGCACTATGTAGTGTCTGTTGTGGGAAAATAGGTGGGTAATACAGGCAGAAATAAGTTTAAAGAGTGTTGCTTTCTTGTTGGCAGCACATACGTTTGTAGAACGCAGTTGAACACCTACTAAATGCTTTATGGTATTACCGCGGGAGAGACTCGTGTTTGCTATATGCGTGTTATGTTGCGCTTACATGTTGTGGGATTTGGCATGTTTCATGAGGAGCAATGCATTGTGGACTATGTAGTGTCTGTTGTGGGAAAATAGGTGGGTAATACAACTGAAAATAGGTAAGTAATATGGGCGGAAAAGCTGGAAAGAGTTGCTTCCTGGTAGTACAGGTGAGAGACAGTGGAATGCCTACTAAAGGATTTACAGTAATGCAGCCTGGTGTTAGCTATATACGCTAGGGATGTGAATCTTCACCATTGACGCGATGCGATTTGCATCTCGATACACTGTCACGGATACGATACATTAACGATTAATATGAAACAACCACCAATACGATTCGATTCTCCCACCTACCTCGCGAGAGTCGGATGCGCGGGTTTGATCTGTGCAGAAACCGAATAATTTATTTATTTAATTATTTATTTATTTATTTATATATAATTGCAGAAATTATCCAAATAATTAAAAAAATTTTAAAAAGTGGTGAGACTGAAAGGCAAGCAAATATTGCTCTTAGCCACGAATCAGTTTTTACCGATGCAGAGAGTTTAAACTTGATACATCTCGAGTTCGTTCAGTTTTTCAACCGATGCGCACTTTCCCCATCGATGCAACAGCGTCGTTCATGTTTATACCGATATATCGATACGAATCGGTGAATCTTCCCAAGCCTAATATACGCAAGTTCCAACTTACATCGAAATGCAGCTTACTTCACACTCAAAGGAAAGGGACCCCAGCGTTTACGGACCCCCGGTATTTCTGTTTTTGAGATAGAAGTCTTACATTTAGTTATTGGATTAGCTCCTGCATCTCTTTTGTCCTATTCAGTTGCTCCAATTAATTTCTGCAGTTAAATTTCATCATAATTCTACTGTCTGGTGTCAACCAAAGCATTACTTTTCTAAGTCTCTTTCCTCTCATTGTTTGTTCCTCATGCTCATAGTGAGTATGTTTTAATCCTGTTTCGCCTTCAGTCAGCTCAAAAACATTTCTGTAAAGCATCTTTGACAATGTCGGTTATGAAAATATTTAACAACATTAAATTTATGGCAATCTGTACTCTATAGGTTGCAAAACCTGCCCTTTGCCCTGGCCAATCTAAACCTGAAGGCCATGTGGCTGGCAGAGAACCAGTCCCAGCCAATGCTGAAGTTCCAGACCGAGGATGATGAGCACACAGGAGAGAAAGTCCTAACGTGCTATCTGCTGCCTCAGCAACCAACACCCAGCTTAGGTGAAGCACACTCCATTGTTTCATGTTTTTATCTGAACCAACAACACCATGTTAAGCCACTGCTCTTCTTTAGCACTGTAACTTTCAGTACATGCAGATGTGCAAGTAGCTTTTGAATGACTGTGGACGATTTTCTGTCTTTAGAGAATCTGCTGCAGAGTAGTGTGGATGAGAGCTGGCCTACAGACACTAATCTGAACAGAGTGTCAGTCATCCAGTTTCAGGAAGAGGCCAAGCCTGAGGAGGAGGATGAGGAGACAGCTGCAGAGAGAAGGGTGAGACACTCTATATGCATCCATGAAGTCAGGTAGTGACTACATTTACTGTGTTTGTGTCTTTCCCATGTAGGTTTAGTTTGTAGTACTTTTATCTTTGTAAGGAAAATGAATTCAGCATCCAACATCCAGCATCTGATTCTTGTGCTGATGAATGCTAGTATTTTGTATTTGTTTTTTTTGTTTTTTTACTATTTTTTGTTGTAAGAATGTATGGTTTTAGTCTTTTTGTGCTGTCTGTGTTGATGCTTACAGGCTAATTTTATGTATTGCTTTATTTGAACCAGCAGGGTCTCCAGAGACGAGCCACTCCGCACCCTAGCGAGCTAAAGGTTATGAAAAATGTTATCGAGGCTAGAAGAAATGAAGCATACACATCTAAGCCAGACGAGGACCTGGAATCCCCAGACAATGAGGTGTGTAGGTGAACGTGTATATTGAATGGGTTTATTTAATTACATCTTAAAGGTGGAGCGGTTTTAAGATAAATTATGAAGGCATATGAGGCAAGTATATGGTGTTACTTCTGTGCTGTCTTATAGAATCATGGAAAAGTATGCATTTTTCCCACCAGTAACCTGCACTGTATCTTGTTGCTGATGTTGTCTTCTTGTAATGCAGCTTTCCAAACATTACTGATTGTTCTGTTTTCTTTTTAATTTAGTTCTGTAAAATCTTTTGTAAATAAAAGGTATTGATCTGTGCTTTTCCCTCATTGATTTTTAATTGAAATTGCCTGAAACAAAAAAGATTTGACTATCATTACTTCATTAAAGGTCTTTGGAGGTCACTAAATACATACTGTAGACATCCCCAGTGGACTAAGTTAGTCAGCATTGAGGCATTTAGATCAAGTTCTGACTTTGCTTTCTCTCACCATTATGCACCCACTGTCCCAGACCTGTACTTCACTTGTGTTCATTGAACCTTGTGGAACATTATTTTTCATTTGTTTGCTTGCACTTCTAAGTCAAATTTGAATGCCTTGCCTACTGCTTTACAAGCATTGTGTCTTATTAAGGTGTAAATGATTATATATCATGTCATACATGGTTACCGTTTTGCCGAATGTTTTGATATTGTTGTATTGACTGTTTGTCAATAGGAGAAAAGATTGAGTGGTTTGTCCAACCAGAGCCATGACTCCCAGGCCTCCAACAGTACTGCCTCAGCCAACTCTCATGATGGAAAACGTGGAGTGAACTTTGTTGGTGTGGAGTTTAATGACAAACATTATCAAGAGGAGGAAGAACTTGATGAAATGGAAGTGGAATACATTGAGGTAGATTAAACATCCATAAATGATTGTTACTTTAGGTGTGCTCCGTGTGGCCTTTTTCCTAACACCCACCCCTCCATTTCTACCCAACAGCCCACTGTGCACTTTGCTGAGGAACCCATTATCCGTGGCGGTGATGAGGAAGATGAAGACGACGATGACGTTGATGAGGACGCCGCCAACCGGAGCGACGAGGAGCCACAGCCGCTCCCATTCCCTGCTGAGAAACAGAGGCTCATCCGCAAAGACACACCACATTACAAGAAGCACTTCAAGATTACCAAGCTACCCAAGCCTGAGACTGTGGCCGCACTGCTTCAGGGCTTCAGCCCCGATGGTCTACCTCCTTCTCCTCGTACAACTGAGGAAGGGCAGGAGGAGGAAGATGAGGATGAGGAAGAAGTGACCGTCAACATGCCTCTGCTACAGAGGCTGGAAGCAGCTGAGCTGGAGGACAGCAGGCTGACTCAGGTGAACTCTTCGCCTCAGCCGGTGAAGGTAAGGCCACAGCGGAGCAGAGAGGAGTGGGAACTTGGGTCATACAGATGAGAATTGATCAGATTTGAACTTTTTTCACCAGATGATGCTGGATAATCGTAGACTGGGTTTATATGAGGTTTAGGGTTCTGAGGGTAAACTCAGTTATGTAGGATATATTTGTAGTCTTCCATAAGGACTTAATGTTTAATATTCTTAATAGGTATATATGATGTTTGCTGGGCAAAATTGTAATTTACAGTTATTTGGTTCTAGGACCTTGAAGGGTCTGGAGAGATTTTGCATTGGAGAGTCGTCTGAGGTTGCTTTGCTTGCTTTACACTCTTATGGTATATAAGACTTGTAGATGTTTTGTTGGCCCGAAGAGATTTGCATAATGTGTTCAATACAGGAGATATTGGAGATGATTTTGGTTTAATGTAACTTGATTTAAGATATGATTTCTTATTCAGTGTGATATTTAGATAATATATTAATATATTTTACCTTTACTTTTAATGTTTTTATCAGTAGTTCATCAGTAGACCTGTCTGTAAGCAATATGGCAATAGCAGTACAACAGACTGTATGGTTGTATAGTAACTATCACGTTCACTTGGGGCGAACATCTTAGCTCTGGGCCAGTACAGTAGCGTGTGGCAGCACTGGAAAAGTGGTTATGAATTTTGTGAATTAGTACACCCTTAATAAGCAAATCTGTTTAACAAAGTATTGTTTGAGTATTGTGTGTGACTGTTGAGGCTAACAGTTTGCACAGCAATGCTTTTCGGCTCCGTCAGTGTTTTAACTGCTTTGCAGAGAAACTTAAAATGCCAAATGAGTGCATTTAGAAATGACGAGTTTTTTATGAATAGTTTTTTATGCAGAACTTCATAATTGCCAGAATGTAACACATGCACATCCCATCTAGCATAACCTGCATCCAGTTTGCACTTTGTTGTTACTGGGTTGAACGCATGTATTTGTTGAACATGTAATTGTTCATTTCAATTGTTCAATTGTTGTTGCTGTTTTGTCTGGTTAGAGACTTGGGAAACAGTAGTGCAACAGGCTTGATGACATACTGACATGAGATCTCTGTATTTGAAAACCAGGCAGGGATGTCAAATGACAAATCCCCTTACTTTATTTTGACCCACCCTTTTATTTCCACACGTGCCGTTCCCTCACCATGGCCTTTTTGAGCACTGCTTCCACCCACCTCATGTTCTGCTTCTTATCATTATTTGCCGTCTCTTGCTGCTGCCTAGAGAATCACACTGTCTCCTTTGCCAGCTTTTTTCCACAAGTGTCATGTGTGAATGTTTGCGAGTGAAATCAAAACACATTTGATCACTGATAAAATTTCCTTTAAATTTATACCAGTTAATTAATCTGTGGTGCTTAACTTGCTTTTATATGTTTTGTTTGTTTGTCTTTCTTGAAGCTTTAAGTGAAGCTCACCGGCCTCCTGATCCCATCTCTTAGGTTACAACAGTGAATTACTAATATTAACTTGCGTGTTGTTTGTATTGTGTTGCTGTTAGATTTGTGTTAAAGAATCTAAAATTAAAAATGTCTACACAGCAGATATTTGTCATTGTTACAGTGGATTCCCATAGAGTGAGTTGTAAGAATAATGTATTTCATTTCCCCTCATTTTTAAAAGATAAACTGTTTTATTATATGGCTCTTCAAATCCCGTTGGTATTTATTTTCCCATAGTGGTCGTCTCACAGTACATTATCCCTTGTGTATTTCAAGATTCGACTGAGATATGAAGAACACAAAAGTTTAGCAACATTTCAAAGAGAATTACACAAACGCAAACAAGTTCCTCATTGTTGATGTCAAACTCATTTAGAGTAACTTCAGCTTGATGTGAAATTTAGTATTACCTAGAAATTGGATATACTGGCTTATATATGCAAATGTAGATTTTTATTTTGACGCCATGGGTGTCTTTGAAAAAAAGTTTTTAAAAATGAACTATGAATATATGAATATATGCCTGTGTGGCTTACTGTCACAAAATAGCGTCTTAAACCCACCCACAAAAAATCTGCATAGTGCTTTTAGTGCAGAAGATTTCTTCTACCACAATTGTGAGCAAGGGTTTACGTAAAACCACTCTTAATTTTAAAGATCAAATAAATTTTTATATTATTGCTTAAATTGTTTTTTATTTTAGTTATTTTCAAATCAACTGGGGTCAGGGAGCCTGTGTCTGTGTGTGTGTCTGTGTGTGTGTTTGTGTGTGTGTCTGTGTGTGTGTCTCTGTGTGTCTCTGTGTGTCTCTGTGTGTCTCTGTGTGTGTGTGTGTGTGTGTGTGTGTGAGATTTGTGCGTAGAGAGTGGGGAATTACTGCAGTGCTCCCACACACCAGTATGTAATGTTTTCATTTGTTCACTTGCCCTGTGTTTGATTACACACTGCAGCCCTGTTAACTCGAACAAATGTTACAAATGAATATTTAAATATTTTTGGTTTTCAGTGTTTACCAACACTGATGGCTTGAGAAACAGCTTTCTTTAGGTTTACTCTTACTACTGTTGCACACAGCTCTGCTATAAATTTGAGCCGGGCAGTCTACTCCATTTCAATACTGTTCAGCATCTATACTCATTAACTAATATGTGTTTCTCATGACTAGTGATTGACATCTGGAAGAGAATCAGTAGCTGCTTGTCTTCTTCTTCCATTTAATAAAATGTCTGGTCCTTCTGGGCTTATTATGGGCTGTTCCCTATATCACATGGATATGTATGTTAATGAGCTACTGAGTGTGAATTTGCTGGTTTGGGGAGTGTGTGTTTCTGTCTGTCTGTCTGTCTGTCTGTCTGTATGGGGTTTTTTTATTTTCCACTCATTCATTCTTTTTTGGGTTTGTCCTGGAGGATACGAGTCTAGATAATTTTTTTTATTTTTCATTTTTATTTTTGCCTCACTAATCCGCATGCCCTCTTGCTGGTTCCTGTCCTAACAGGGGGTGTCATTTGATCAAGTCAATAATCTGCTGATTGAGCCTGCTCGAATTGAGGAGGAAGAGGTCTGTACCTACTCTTTCCATCCAGCTCCGTCTCTCTCTCTCTCCACCTTGATCTCCTTATTTTCTCTCTTTCTTTCTTTCTTTCTCTCTCACCCACTTTTCACCTGCCATTACAAAGCAGAGGGGAAAGACACAACCCACCTGAACATTATTATTAATCCAAAGCCGATGACTAGGGAACTACTCACAATCACTGTAACCCGCTGTGGTGGAACCCTGTTTACAGTTCAGGTGACTGGAAATGATCACTGAACGGGTATTTACTAAAGTTTGTTTGAAAATAAGGTTCAGCATTTAAACAATTAAAACTTTGACAGTTTTCAGTGTTTTTAAAAGACTTTTGGTCCTGAATGCTACTGAAGTAAAATTTGGTACAAAAACATATATCAATTGGCTTCTGCAGGGCAAAGGCTTACATTCAGTTGTTCCATGATTAAGTCATTTGAAATGTAAATCATAATTTCAAATATTTCTGATAATTGTAACAATTCAGATTTGCTTTTCAGATGTTGAGAGTGGTTATCATTACGACGGGTTCCTATCAAATCTTAATTTCCATGCAAAATAACAATTGAACTTAAAAATGTATTTGGATTTAAAATAAAGTTTAATGAGTAAATAAACTTTTTTGATATTTTTAAAATGTTACATTATTCTGCATATGATTTTTGGTTAAAATTGGATTAAAAGAAAATCCAAGCTATCCAACAACAACTGTTTACACATGTAGCATTATATTTAAAAGCATCTTAATGTAATAACTCTTAGTGTAAAAACTTTCAGTAATGTAGAGTTTAGAGGCCTTCAGTGCTCTTTACACACAGCCACCACTGTGAACAGTTCTGACCCGGGACGTTTTGCTAGAATGGTGCCCTTAACCACACTAAAACTAAACTTTGCAAAGATAATGTATTTACATATTATTTGTACAGGATTTTAAAGAATGGATTGAATTTTCCCTTTTATTACATCAGATGTCATCCTCAAAATGTGTGCCATGACTTTGTGAACTTATTTTCCTTTTAATAAGACATGTAGTCTTACCAAGGTACCCATATTTTTGTATTCAGATTTATTACTCCACATAAGTAAATATTCTGTCTCGTTTTATATCCCTTGGTTGCTTACGCTAAGTGCTTGTGTGCCTTCTTACTTCAGAAACATGCATTTCACAAAATAGTCACTCTGAAATCTGGAATATGATTTTTATGGAATGCTTACACACACAAAAGTTAGATATAGTCCTAAAACAGGGTTCCACTGTACTTGTGGCTTGTTCATTATTTTCTTTCTGTCTCTCTCTGCCTTTCTTTCTTTCTCTTTGGATCTTTTCCCCTCTGTCTCTGTCAGGCTCTGTGGCACAGGAGCAAGCAGTGCAAAAGGACTGTAATATAAAGTTTTTTTCACTGCCAGTGTCCCAGTGTTTAAACTGTCCCAGTCAAACAGGAACAGGAAGTAATCGTCATTACCCAGAACACTGATGGATATAAGTTCATTTCCCTGAATAGATCAATAAAAGTCAGTAGTACAGTGATATTGGAATATATTCTTATATGTGCTGTATTTCCCAGTAATACAATTCTACAGAAGTTTAATGCAGTTCTACTCTCATTTTAATAAATTTAGTTTAGTTTCATTTAAAAATCGTGTTGTTGCCATAGTCATTAAAATACTATTTAAATGTCCGCATGAACGATTATTTTTTTATCAATACCTACCATATAATTAATTTACCCGTGCTGCCAACGTGTTTTAACAAATACTTGGCCTTTTTTCCCTCCTGCACCTAGTTTTTAGTGCGGGTATGATTAAGACTTTTAGGACTGTAGGTCTTTAACCACTAGTTAATATCCACCACTAAAACAAATGGCTCCTCGTACAGAAGTTAGACAGAGAGACTCGCATTGCTTTAAAAAACTCCTTTACTGTTTGTAATAGTCAATTTTATTAATATAAAACTAATTCAGTTGAAGACAAATATATGAAAGGGTGCTTAAGTGATGCTAGTACTCTATAACTTCATAGGTTATTAGCAGGAAGCTATATTAATGGAAACAAAATTTAAGTAAAAATGTTTTTGAGCTGTTGGTGTTAAAATAGTTTCAACATATTAATCATTTAATAATGTTTAATGTTCTTAAAAAGCTGGAAATACTTATTGTAAACATTAATGTCATTCCAAAACTATTAAACACAAGTTTCTTTAAATTTGCATAACTATTGTAGGATCTGACAGTCTGATTTGAAAACTTCAACCATTAATCACAACAAAGGATGCGTTAGGTCACAATTTATCAGTGACCTGAAAGAGATTGACTTGACAGTTGATGTACAAGCCTGCTGTTGGATGGTGTGAAAGTGGTGATATGTGCAGTTCATATGATTGATGCCTATAGGGGCTTGATCTTCATTCGTCATGCTGGAGGTTGCATGGACCTGTTGCATAAACAAACAGAAGGTGTTTGTGAGGCTTGTCAAACGGAATGTGAAAGACCTTCACTGGCCCAGAGCACCTTGCCCTTCTTCTTTTATCCTTTTCAAATCTTTTCATTTTCCTTTTATGTGTAGTTCATGTCCAGTCTTTTCACTTGCACTTTGCATGACTTGCTTTGCAAATTTAGTTGATTTTCTTCCCCTTTCTCGTCCTGCTCATCTAATGTCCTTGTCGATGCTGCTGCTGTTGTTGTGACGAGTCAGATTTGTGGCTCATTAATTCATTTTTTACACTGGTGTACATTCTGTACGTGTTCTCTATGTAAAGATTTGAAAGTTCGTTTTTGTTTTGTCTTGTTTTTTGTTCAGGTTAATGTTTGTGTTCCGATTTGATTGTTGTCTCACAGCAAATGTTGATCCAAAGTGGGGTAATTAGTGCATTAAAGTAAATTTGTTCTAGCTAGTCCCAGAGTCACAAGATCAAAATGAATGACGAATGTAGCTTAGCCTGTTCCAGAGACTGCCGAGTCAAATATGAGCGCCTTTTCTGTTCATATACTTTGTGCCTGTTATCCACATGGATTGGATCGATATAAGTTTGGAGACCGAATGTTCTGTCCCAACATTCTGGGCTTCCTTTCCTCGATTGCTCCAAATTTACTTGCCACAAATTTACTGATGCATTGACCTGTTTTTCTTATTCCACTCAAACCTGTGCTAATTCTACACTGCTCAAAAAATAAAGGGAACAAAAAAAAAAGACATCCTTGATCTGAATGAATGAAATATTCTTATTAAATGCTTAGTTCTTTGCATAGTTGAATGTGCTGACAGCAAAATCACACAAAAATTATGAATGGAAATCAAATGTATCAACCCAGGTCTGGATTTGGAATCACACTCCACATTAAAGTAGAAAAACACACCACAGGCTAATTTAACTTTGATGTAATGTTCTTAAAACAAGTCAAAATGAGGCTCAGTGTGTGTGGCCTCCACGTGCCTTTATGATCTCCCTACAACGCCTGGGCATTTTCCTGATGAGGTGGCGGATGGTCTCTTGGCTAAAGCATCCGTCAACTCTTGGACAGTCTGTGTTGCTACGTGGCGTTGGTGGATGGAGTGAGACATGATGTCCCAGATGTGCTCAATTGGATTCAGGTCTGGGGAACGGGCAGGACAGTCCATAGCATCAATGCTCTCATCTTGCAGGAACTGCTGACACACTCCAGCCACATGAGGTCTAGCATTGTCTTGCATTAGGAGGAACCCAGGGCC
>JBBIGC010000013.1:15199423-15218785 GCA_037576955.1 Lepidarchus adonis | reverse complement strand
TTGGGGTTGTGTTCGGTCACTGCTCTGTCGAGTTCGGTCACTGCTCTGTCGAGTTCGGGTTGTGTTCGGTCACTGCTCTGTCGAGTTCGGGTCGAAATAAGAGGCCAGAACAGCACTCTAATCTAAACCTCTATAGTGCGATATTAAATGCATAGGTTAGCTAATTAACAAAGACCTATGTAAAGCAAATTGATACTTTGTTTTAACCCATGTATCTATGGCAGAATCAACAAAAAATTTGTAAAAAAAAATGGAGATCCTTGTTAAATGAGAATGGGGGCAAAACTGCACAATTTTTAAAAAAAAACATTAGCACACTTCTTCGCTATATCCCAGATGTTCTTGCTGAATTAGGTGTCTCTAGCTTCAAAGCAGTAGGAGGTACAAACTGAAAAAAAATAACTTCAAGGCTTGATGTAACTAAAAAGTAATGAAAGCTTCTACCTCACTGTTAACACGGTGCCAAATTATGTCTGAATTAATTTACATTATGTAGATGGCAGTATTTCCAAAAGTTCCCTTGTTGTTTTATATCATATTTATTGGATCTGAAAGCTGTTATTTAGGATCTTCAGAAGCTGATATCACTTTTTAAAATTGTTTTGCAGTTCTGACTTTACATGATCCTGGTCCAGACCAGAATACACAGCATAGTACAGTTTTAACATGTTCTCCTTCTGTACCCTCAGGTAAATGGAGTAGATCTGCATGGAGCAGAGCACCACACGGCAGTAGAGGCATTGCGGAGTTCTGGAACTGCAGTGACCATGATCGTGCTTCGTGAGAGGATGGTTGAACCAGAGAACCCAATTACTACTACTCCTCTAAGGCCAGAGGATGATTACTTTCCCAAGGAGAGAAGGTCCACTGGCTTTCCCTTCCTTCTAGAGCCTGGCTCCACTGCTGTTAACATGGGCCCCTGCCAGCGTCTGGCCACCTGCCTGGTCCGCAACGACAAAGGCTTAGGCTTCAGCATCGCTGGGGGTAAAGGGTCAACGCCATATCGGACAGGAGACACTGTAAGCACAGAAACACTACACTCAGATAATTGGGAACAAATCTTTAATTTTTCTGTTGAAGGGGATAATGAATTTATCAAGTATGGAGCGGGATGAAAGGTGTCCTGTCAAATTTATATTATGTGCAGAGGAATTTATATGCTGAAAACCTGATGTGAGGATATTCTGAGTAATTCAGCCAGCTAAGACAGAACTTCTCCAGACTGTTTGTACTGTTTCTATGGTACAGAGTTTGTGTACCATTACTGCCATTTGACTCATTACAATACTGCTGATTCTGCCTTAGTATAAAAACAACTTCTTTCTCAGGTACTTCCCATGTGAACATAATTTCATAAAGCAGGCTTATTTATCACTTTTTCTTAGCTCAGTAAATCCAAAGGAGTTGGTGGTTCTTGTCATGTGGTTATTTTGAAAACTTTCCTTGAATGATTTGTCCATGCAGAAGAAGGAAGTGCACTGTGCATTAGTGGTCATATGACCTGCATTTGAGAAAGGAAGTGAATGTTGTGTGAGACCAGTTTGTTGGTTAAGAAGAAGCTGTGTTTTAATGATATTGCAGGGTCTGTGGAAGAGGTTGCTTTCCAGAGACACAGCACAAGCTCCCACATGCACAACTAGGTCTTAGCGTGTGTACATTTTGCAATGCTTGATTCCTCTGATGTTTTACTACAAGGTGACTTTTATAGAGGTCTTGTATAGCAGGCAGCCTATCTGTATAAATGTTCGCTAAAAAGGAGATGTGCATGACTTTAAGCACTCGCCTAGTTTTCCAGCACTTACTGCAACCTTTTTAAATGTAGTGGCTGGCAGTGTCACTAGGGCAACGGAGATATGAATAGCACGTCCTGACACTCGATCGGGAGCTTGGGTTAGAGCTCAGGAGGGAGAAAGAGGTATATTTTTGGTTCAACACACAAGGCGGCACATGCTGTTATTGCCCACTTGCACTCTTTCAATACTGTGTGTATATGTACACATACACACACTTAATCCTAAGGATTAAAGAAGGAGACAAGACCTATGTGCTTAAAAATGCACACACACTCTCACACACTCTGCTGATTAACTGTAAGTTTTGCTTTCTTCCTCTGCCTGAGTTGGCTGTTGTGCTCTTGTTTGCTACTGGGTTTTGGAAGGTTGCTCATCTTGGGAAATGTTTAGTCTTTTTAAGAATTCAGAGTGCTGACAAATTAAAGTTGCATGTGTGTGAATTTTTGGCTTTTAGCTTTAATCAGCGGATGAGTATTTTGAGCCAGAAATGATTTATAGTCTGAAACATTAAGGGCTGGTGTCCTGGACATGGTAAAAAAAAAAAAGTGATTGTATATAAAATACTTAGATTTTAGATATACCCAGTCTGAACTGTTCATTGTGGTCTGGATAGGAACCAAAGCATTCAGTTCTTCCAGTTTCTTTCTATCAGAAATATACTCCATGCTGTTTAAATCAAGTTTTGCATATAAATGTTTTGCCGTGAAATCATGCTTGCATTATTGATTTCAAGAAATAATACCCAAGGATGTTTTCAAGTATGTTCACTGCATAGTAAATTCAGTGGCTCTATTTGCATTGTGAACATATTTTTTCCTATCACCATTACAGTAAAGAAATCAAAGTCTGCAAATCACATCGTTGCTTATCTCAGTTACTGAACTATACAAATGTTGAGAATACGCAGGAATTGTTTGAGTGATCACTCTGAGGATGTGGAAGTAATGTCTGTAGTTCTTATTTCATGTATTCCTTCCTCTCAGGGAATCTTTATCTCTCGCATTGCTGAGGGAGGGGCTGCTCACAGAGACAACATCCTCCACGTGGGAGACAGGGTCATATCTGTAAGTGAGACACATTCATGCTTTGTCACACTTTCTAACTCTCATTGTTCTAGAAGTAATGGAAATTATTTCAGCTGAAGTGAATGACTATTCACTAACCTAAAAGTGACCATGAGCGAGATCTAGTTAAGTCTGTTGAACGTCCTGCATTGTGACTATTTAGTTTACTCACTGCATGGCCAAATAAGTAGACTAGGTGCATCCTAACTAAATGATGCAAGGTTTGTTCAAAAGTACTGAAACCCTCTGCATGTCATTAACCTTCTGCTTTGTACCCACATCCTTTGCTGTAAAACTCCTTGGAGTAACTGTACTTCTGAGTGTTGCACCCTCCCTTACTTATGTAGTGTTTCCTTACAGCAAGTCGAACTGAATCTGCTTCTATTGCTGTTGGTTTGGATCTTGGCTTTCTCTGCCTCTCCTTGAAGTCCTCTTTACCCTTTGCACACTTGCTCTTTCGCTGTCCTTGCTTGGACACACTAACGCACTCCTTGTCTACTTAGTGGTGGGTGTGGTGATGGGGGTGATGTGGCCTGGGTTCTGTGAGTACACCATCTATGGGTATCTGGTTATCTGGATATTATAGCAGCAGCAGCTCTATTAAACAGCCACTAGTAAGCATTGATACTGAATGGTCAGTGCTGGCCTCTGTCATTTGAAAAAGCACCACACAGGAGTAGCCTGATACAAATACAATGCACAGCTAAGACAACACTCTTAAAAACAATCATTTATTGCCTTTGCATATTTAAGGCCACATTTTAAAAGAGAGATGCTCTTTTGTGTTTTAAATTGGCAAAGGCAAAACCTGGATGATTTAAAAAACAACCTGTAATTTTTTTTTTAATCTAGTGGGAATAAAGCAAATAGTAATAGAGTATCTGAGAAATGAACCTGTTTGAAAGTCAGATTTCATTTAATAGGTGAAATAATGTCATAAATATTGAAGGTAATGTCATCTGGGTTTAGAGGATTTCTGCTCTTCCCTGCTTGCACATAAATGCTTCTTTACTACTCCTGCCTGCACTATTGTCTTGTCCTGTTCTATCACCTTTTCCTTTTCACCACTACTCAGACAAACCCCTGTCTCTAAGGAACACTTTCGGGGCTATAAGCATGCTTATCTCTCAAGGGCCATTTCTTTTCATGTTTACCCTAATAATATTTTAATCTTGGGAATGCATGAAGACACTTGAATCTTCTGCATATTTGAGTGTCATGGTCCTTCATTTGACTTTACATAATAGTCTGAAAGCCCTGTAGCTCACTTAAGGATTGTCCCAACTAACATCTGATTCATGCCAGAGCGAATTTTTTAATCAAGCAGGTGCATTAAAACAAAATGCGTGTGTACAATCACTTAGTCACTGAGATGTTGTTGTTAGCTCTTCAGCATGAGCTATTGTCGCCTTTCAATTCAGAGTCATTGGCTGTTCCCGACTCTCCTTCCTTTCCACCCCTAACCCCCTCTGGTGTGTGATCATTGCTCTAGATCAATGGTGTAGACATGACAGAAGCCAGACATGACCAGGCAGTAGCCCTGCTTACTGGCACTTCCCCCACCATCACCCTGCTGGTCGAGCGGGACCAGGCGAGTGTGGGTGGCTCTTCACCCCGAATGCGCCCCCATTCACCCCCTCCTCCAGAGCCCTCTGACTCCCCTGAGCAAGAGGAGGTTGGAGACGAGCACCTGGGAAACCATCTCAGTTGCCCAATGGAGGACGAGTACCCCATAGAGGTGAGGCACAAAGGATAATGCTCTAAAAGCATTCATCACTGCACTTGTCAGTCAGCACCTTCCTGATGACTTACATATGACAAATACAATATGTCAGATTTCTCTTATCTTGTGTCTTTTGTTGATTTGCAAAGGGTTTAATATTTCCAATTGCCTGAATGCACAGGGCATGTAAACTTTAAAGTCAGGAGAGCAGAACTGAAAATCATTTGTCTGGTGAGGCAAGCTGCAGTTCAGTCCTAGTGTACTTTTAACCAATGTGCAATGTTGATTTGTTTCAAATGCCAACACCCCCACCCAGTGGAAAGATGGTATAATCCTGTTGTACATAAAGACAATTGTGCCGAATTAATTAGTCTGTAACACATCATTCTGTATGTCGGTAAAGCAGTATAATTTGACAAAGTGAACGTAAAAACATAATTTCTTTGCATAAAATTCCATTTCCATGAAACAAGTGATGTGATTGCTTATATGATGTTCAGCACAGTTTGTAGATATTACCTTAAAAAGCAAAATTAAACCCCCAATTCCAAAAATGGTATGGGCGCTGTTATAAATGTAATTAAAAATATAAAAAATACTTTGTTTCATTTCCTGTTGTGAACAAAATTAGTTTCTGAAATTATTTGTGTTTATTAACATTTTACACAGCGTTCCATGATTTTTCAAATTGGTTTTGCAAAGTATTTTTTCGGTGTTTTTGAAAGTCACACGTGCGTAAACAACATGTTTTCCCACATATAACAAAATGTAGTTTCTGTTGTGAATTCACATTTGTCATAGACATTAGATGTCCCGATGCATTTGAATAATGTTTTTATAAGCAAAACTTTGTTTGGGACAGTAAACATTAAGCCCACTTGCCAGGTTGGGAAGCTTGAGAATGAGTTCTTTTTAAACCCTGATTTTGAAAAAGCAACTCAGAGCAGCACCAAAATGTTTATTACGTTTTTTTTGTTTTTGTTTGGACCTAAATGTGAATGCATTCCAGAGAAAGTGGTGCACGGTATGATTACCTACTTGTGGGGTGTGTTGTCTTAGTATAGTGTTTTATCTGTTTAGAAACCTCTGTATATTAATGCTGCCTCTTGGCAGTATTGATATTTGTCTTCTGTGTTTAGCTACATGTTGTTAACCATTTCTTAGGGAAAAAAATTCAGTTTAATGATTCCATTCAGTAGTGTTTCATCCCTCTTTCTTAAAGCCCTGCTTTTACCCAGTTTTCAGTAGTTAGCCCTAAACTTGTTTGTATCTAATATGTATCCCTGATTACCGGGTAGCTCATGAAAGACCAAACACAATTAAATATTTTGTAGTTTGTTTCATGACATCATGGTCTGTCCTCACAGGAAGTTACACTGGTCAAAACAGGTGGCCCTCTGGGGCTGAGCATTGTGGGTGGCAGTGACCATGCCAGCCACCCATTCGGCATCAGTGAACCAGGCGTGTTCATTTCAAAGGTAACGATGTTCTGTCAAACTTTTGGAAGCAATGGCATGTGTGCTTTGTGTGGTGTACATAAAAAATGCCTGATCCTCTAACCACTTTCTATATGTGCGTCTGTTGTATAGGTCATCCCTAATGGTTTGGCTTGTCAGAGTGGGTTGCGAGTTGGTGATCGGATCCTAGAGGTGAACGCCATTGACCTGAGACACGCCACACACCAAGAGGCTGTGAAAGCATTGCTCTCCAACAAGCAAGAGATTCGTTTGTTAGTCCGCAGAGACCCTTCACCACCTGGCATGCAGGTACATGCATGCACACAAAAATAAACATTTTTTAATTTAAGGCCTTATAATGTCTTTTAAACATAAATATGTATACACTAGCTCTTAAAAGGGTCTTAAATGTCAACATGTATGTGTTTCAATGCTAGTTTGTTTTGATAGCTCATTGGTTCTGTGTTGTAGTTCTTTCAGTGGTTCAGGTGTAGCACACTGTAAAAAGACTAAAACCGAGACCAACTTGGGACTGATAACTGATATAAATGGCAAACCGCTCAGAAAAACGCACACACATATGCATGGTTTGTGGAGTGATGTAAAATTTTGTAAGTAATTCACAGACTCCACTTTTCTTTAATATACTTTCTACTTTTTATCTTTTTTTTTTTTTACCAGCGTGAACATTGATTTGGTCTCAAAATTATTATTATTAGTATTAATTATAATACTCTTAAAAATGTCTTAAGTTTAACTTAAAACCTGCAGATACCCACATGAGAAATGCACATACAGTGGGGCAAAAAAGTATTTGGCAGCCACTGATTCTGCAAGTTGTCCCACATAAAAAGATGAGAGAGTCTGTAATGTTCATCGTAGGTTCACTTCAACTGTGAGAGACAGAATGTTAAAAAAAAATCCAGGAAATCACATTGTATGTTTTAAAAGAATTTATTTGTAAAAATGTATCAGAAAAGAAGTATTTAGCACCTACAAACAAGCAAGAATTATGGCCCTCACAGACCTGTTACTACTTCTTTAAGAAGCTCTTCTCTCCTCCACTCGTTACCTGTATTAATGGCACCTGTTTGAACTTGCTATCTGTATAAGACACCTTTTCACACCTTCAAACAGTCAGACCTCCTCCACCATAGCCAAGACCAGAGAGCTGTCTAACAACACAAGGGACAAGATTGTGCACCTGCACAAGACTGTGATGAGCCTATTTACAATAGGCAAGCAGCTTGGTGAGAGAAATCTTGCTTAAGCCAGCACATGTCCAGGCCTGTCTAAAGTTTGCCAGAGACCATCTGGATAATCCAGAGGAGGTTTGGGAGAATGTCATGTGGTCAGATGAGACCAAAATGGAACTGTTTTGTATAAAATCCACTTGCTGTGTTTGGAGGGGAAGAATGCTAAATTGGATCCCAAGATCATCATACCTACTGTGAAGCATGGGGGTGGAAACATTATGCTATGGGGTTGCTTTTCTCCAAAGGGGACAGGACAAATGATCCGTATTAAGGAAGGATGAATGGGGCCATGTATCGTGAGGTTTTGGGTAAAAACCTTCCATCACTGAGAGCATTGAGGTCTCCGGATCTCAATCCAATAGAGAATTTGTGGAGAGAGTTGAAAGTCTTTGTTGCATAGCAACAGCCCAAAAACATCACAGCTCTTGAGAAGATCTGCATGGAAGAATGGGCCAAAATACCAGCCATAGTGTGTGCAAACCTGGTGAAGACCTACAAGAAACATTTGACCAACCAAGGTCACATTACAAAGTACTGAGGTGAACTTGTGTTATTGACCAAAAACTTATTTTTTGCACCATTATGCAAATAAATAAAAAATCATACAATGTAATTTCCTGAATTGAAAAATGAACCTGTGATGAGCATTTCAGACCTCTCTCATCTTTTTAAGTGAGACAATTTGCAGAATCGTTGGCTGCCAAATATTGTTTAGCCCCACTGTATGTACACCTGTCATTGTTATGTACATAAACATGCGCTGACAATGTTTTGAAGTGCTCAACGTGGAAGTAAACTGCTCTACATGTTTTTAGGAAATTGTAATTAACAAGCAGCCAGGGGAAAAGCTGGGAATCAGCATCAGAGGAGGAGCCAGAGGACATGCAGGCAATCCCTTTGATCCTACAGATGAGGGCATCTTCATCTCCAAGGTATAAATCACTTAACCATTATAAATGTGAATGTTTCTAGAGCAGGTTTGGAAATGTAATGTATAGATGTTACGAGAGAAGAAAGATCTAAAATGCATTCGAACTTTGTTTTATTTCATTATTAATTATTGAGCTGGATTATTGTAAACACAAGTTATTTCATTTATGTGCTGAAGTATTGGTGAGTGTATTATTTATTTTGCATTATATAAATATTAAAATTTTGAATCTCTAATATAAATCCCTAAACTCCAAATAGGTAGCTTTTTAAGAATCAAATTTAGCTTGTTGTCCCTTAGTTGGTTTCAATTACCTTAACTGTCATTCTGTCCTGGTTGTAGGTGAGCGCCAATGGTAGTGCTGCACGGGATGGTCGCCTCAAGGTGGGCATGAGAATCCTGGAGGTGGGCAATCACAGTCTCCTGGGCATGACCCATACGGAAGCAGTCAGAGTTTTGCGGGCCACTGGTGATACGTTAGTCATGCTGGTTTGCGACGGGTTCGACCCCAGGAATGCACCAGGCGTGGAGGTAAACTAGAACAACTCTTTAGTGGTAGATTTTACAAAACAAATGCCATGAAGTTTAGGTTCATTGGATGCTCAGCTGTCGTTTGCCCTCTTTTTGGTATACACAGGCCTCCCCAGGTGTGATTGCTAACCCATTTGCAACGGGTATTGTCCGAAAGAATAGCATGGAGAGCATCTCCTCAATAGACAGAGACCTGAGCCCAGAGGAGATGGACATCATGCAGAAGGTGAGCTTTTCACACATTATTCTTCAGAACATTTCTTGGGAAATGAAATAGCAGGAAAGAAAATAAAATGTTGCTGTTTTCTTTTAAAGGAGGTTGAGATGGTGAGGGAGACGTCCCAGTGGGAGCGAGAGGAAATGGAGAAAGTGGTGAGTTACTTTAGAAGAAGACAAAAATCTTATCATAGGCTTCAAGGCAGACTTTTTCTTCCCTTTTTTGCTGATATGTGCGAGTTCTGTCCTTCTCAATTTCTCTTTTTATTTCTTCTTTCCCCCTCCCCTCCCTGAATGAACTCTCACTCTCATTCCTGGTTTTCCACGTTCATTCACATTTCCAATTTCTCCTACTTGTTTTCATTCATTCAACTCCCATTCATTTCCTTCATAATGGGCATCTCTTCAATTGCACTTTCACCATTCGTTGCGGGGATCTTCCATACCTCAACATCCTGAAACCCCTTTCCCCATGGTTTGAATGGATGCGTGCCTGTGGCCATCATTCATTCTTTTTTGGTCTATGACCATCTCATATGTGTGACTGGTCATCCCCTCCCTTCATGTTCTTCCCCCTTCCTCTGATGGTGAAGGAACGAATGCGCTTGGAGCGCGAGGAGGCTACACGTCTGTTGGAAGAGGAAGCTGAGGTGAGGCCTAATGCCCCCACTACTGTAGGACTGCTCCTGCTACCAGAGGGAGTAGTGAGCTGGACGCAATGCTGAGTGTCACCTTGGTCCTCCTGTGAATCTGAGTTCAAGAAAAAAGCTTAGGCTCTTGTATATTATTGTAAATCATGCAAACGGACATTGAAAAAACAGATTTTATACAATTACTGTGCATTGTTTGCAGAGCTTGAGCACAGCACCTCTTAAACTGGACTACAAGACACTGGCTGCCCTTCCCACGACCAGTCTACAGAAGGTTAATCGGGTGAGTCTTAGGCTGTTGTTTTGTACGTGCTGTATAAGAGACCTGACAAGCATTGTGTGAGTGGTTTAACTGCAAACTGCACAAACTACATAGCCTGTTGTTTTTTGGGAAGAGGTTTTGTGTTCAAAAACTGTTTTTTGTCTGTTTTGATATAATTGATTTGGTGTCTATGTGTTCACCTTTCCTCTACATAACAGATTGCTTCTTCAAAATGTATCATTTAGCTGGCACAATAATTTGAATAAATAAATCAGGACTAAATTGTGGGTTTAGTAATTGTGTTAAAATTGAGTAGAACTTTGCACAGTTTCCATTCGCAACAGAGGACAGAGAGTTTGTCTGACTGCTGGTGTGCTGTACACACAAATTATTATTTTTTCCAGTTTTGTTTACAAAGGATTGAAAATGGGGGCAGTTGCACAGTGATTAGCACTGTCACCTCACAGCACAAAGGTCCTTGTTTTTTTGGTTTTTAGGAAAACGATCAAGGGGGTAAATTATTTATCTGTTCTGCAACATAATTAAAGAATCCATGCACTCTTACTAATGAAATCATCACATTTCTTTTGGATGGTAATGTGTGCTTTTGACAATACTGGTTTGACTCTACCCAGAATTCAGCCTCAATCCTGTGTCCATTTCTGTATTTTTTTTCCTCGTTTTAATGAGTAAATATAAGAACTGAAGACTCAGATTGGCCATACTTCTGACAGAATGGCAGCAGAACTGCAGTGCCTTGTGCTTAGGAACAAACTGCTGTGGGGCACTGAGGTGACAGCTGACAAAGACTCAGAGGTTATTTTAAAAAGTATGTCAGTGGCCGATTGGGCACATTAGTCATGAGTGGGTGGGCCATGGGGAAGTAAGGTTCTCGTCACAGAGCTTAATTTTCTCCAAGCATTTTGCATGTGCCTACCAACCTGAAATCTTTAAAGCTGGTGTCTTCTTAATGTGAGTACCTGTGCTTTCTCCAGTGAAACCCTCTTTTGTTCTTTGTTTTCTCTTTCGTGTGGTCTGTTTTTTCCCTTCATTTCTGTTTCCCTTTATCAGTTTTTCATTCTTTAATGTAATGGCTTTTTCATTTGATGTGAAGTATTTAGTTGCATTGATTCTGAAAGGCAGATTAATTTAAGGTTATTACTGCTAATTTATTTTCATTTAGTATGAATTCGTATGAATTTAGTATGAATTAGTATGATTTAATAGTATTAATCATTATTTTGAAGACTTGTGTAAGGCTTAGCTTTTAATTGGACATCGCTTTAATACAGTTGAATGAGGATCACATTTGATACATTAATTTGATGGTTCCTTAAAAAAGTGAATTTTGTGAAAAGGTTTGTTGTTTGACTAAATTGTTAAACACATCCACACACGTGTTCCCGTTTCTTGCAAGCATAGAACTAAAGATGTATTTCCCAGTTTTGCATGATGAGCATGTAGGCCTTTTCTGGGACCCTACATGGAGCTTGCAGCTGTCTGAAAATCTAGGAGGTGGAGGGATTGAAGAGTTAGACTATGGGGAGAACACATGCTAACCACAGAGTCTTCTGAAGCTTCTGTGCTCTACTCTGTGCTTATCACACTTGGTTAAAAGAATTTCTTGTGACAGTGGAGAGTTGTCTGGGCAAGGATGGTGACTGAGTTAATTTAGGTAGCGATATTGGTTACCTTTCTCTTAAACAGAGAAGTTAGACCGACCTACATTTTTATAAGCTCTTTTCAGGCAACTTTCAGTTAGAACTATGGTTGGATCAGTCATTTTGATTTTATTTGGATAAATGTCATGATGATAGTACTGCAACTATGAGGAGACGATGAGAATGCAGCTGTCTTGAGTCAGAGGTCTTTGGGTTACATACCACTCCAATGACCTTGTTCTCACAAGCTCGGGAACCAACCCCCCAGCATTGCTATTATCTAGGATCTATTTTCAGTATGACGGTATGGCCCAGACTGAATTTGGAAGTCTCACATTTAGCATGCATAGGAATCCCGGAGCTGGAATCTGTTATGGCCTTAAACCTACTTACCTGTGGACAGCAGACAGCTGAAGTGGCGTTTGCGTTACTGGCCTGATACAGATGCTCAGGTTCAAAATGTTTTATTCCATTGAGGTGGCTTTAGTTTGTTAATTACTTTAGAGCTGGTTCTGTTCAGATTTTTTTCCTTTGTCCTTGATGCATCTCTCGTTAGAATTGCAGTATAACTCTATAAAGTAGACCAGATTGTATGAACTACAATTTGGTAATAACAAATACTGGAATGACTTTGGAAATGATTAATACAATGACAGATAGTGCTGAACAAGTGACTGTATTCTGACCTGCTTTGCTGGTGAATCACCAAAGAATCTGTGGAAAGAATCTCACTCTGCTTAACGTTGTCAATTTATCTTTCTGGTCAACTGTATAACAACAACATGTATATTCATCTTTTTCTGCTTAATTTAAAGACAACAATTGCATTTAAACTTTAGTCACAAATTGGCAATACATTTCATCCTTGTTAGGTTAAACTGACAATCTGTTAAGTTTAGGCATAAAATAGTTTGTCAGGTGGCCTAAGACCTTTACAGTCTTTTGTAGTCAGCCTGGCCTGCTTGTTCTGTCAGTTTCACCAAATTTTCACCTGTATTACTTTGCTCTGAAGCATCTGTTCAGTGTCATTGCTTTTGTCTATGTTCTTTTTTTTATTCCTCTCTCTCACTCTTTAGTTCTGTCCTTCCTCTACTGAACCATACCCCATGGAGTCTGCTCTTCAGGTCAGGCAGGCTGACATGCTAGAACATCATGGCTTTGAGAAAGCTCATGCTACTATGTGCCATGTAGACGTCCCTGCCCTGCCCTCACCCTCACCCTGCTCAGTTACAAGCTCAGTGGCACCCAGACAGCCGACATTCATGCAGGACCCCATTCCAGCAACTGCACCAGAAACACAAGAAGAAGAGGAATGTTTGGTGGACTCTCAGCCAATGTGTTTCAGTGAAAATCCTTTCCTAATAGCTAATCGCAAGAGCAAGGGTCGTCGTCCTGAGGAGTGCATCCTTTCAGGGCCTCCCACAGGCTATGGCAGGCAGGGGCAGCTTCAGACCTGGTTGTATA
This sequence comes from Lepidarchus adonis, assembly GCA_037576955.1. Classification (NCBI taxonomy): domain Eukaryota; kingdom Metazoa; phylum Chordata; class Actinopteri; order Characiformes; family Lepidarchidae; genus Lepidarchus; species Lepidarchus adonis. The sequence goes on along the minus strand of JBBIGC010000013.1, from coordinate 15,205,777 downwards.
ACAAGGCAAGCAGCCTTGGGCAGTGTGTTTTTGCTGAATGTTTTGGACCAGCATGGCATGTCACTGCAAGTTACAAAATTCTGTTTCTAACAAAATACTTGCATATATTTTTAAAAAGGTGAACAAATTATTTTAATTTGTTCATTTAAATCAAATATACAATGGGGGTGGAGCCTATGGGGTATCTTGTTATTTTAAAACACTCTTATTTATGTTTGACACCTGTTCTGGATTTTTGTCAGTGGGGCACTGCAAGGGTGAAGGACACTCAGACTAACATGGTTTTGTGTCAAGCGCATGTTTTCTTTTGCTTATTAAATGGATTCTTTTTGTAAATCCTAGAATCAAATACTGTTGACCTAGTAATATGTTGACGCTTTTTGGTGACAAAGTCATTCATCTTCAAGCAAAGACAGACTGTTGTAATGCTGTTGCTATTTGAAAAACCTCAATAGAGGACTGGAATTGCTTGAAATGTGATGCCAACAGGTGCTAGAGGAAAATAAAGAAAAAGCCCCTCACCCCTTAGACTAGCAACCATTCAGTAAGGTTCCTAGTGAACCAAAAATATATAATTTTTCTGTCAATACTAACTAGGAATTCCTTCTAAATCATGGACATTCATTGTGTTTTTTGTTGTTGTTGTTGTTGTTGTTGTTTGCTATTTTGCTTGAGATTTTTCAAAATGGTTAGAACCAGGAGTTCACTTTGAAGGTCATGAACCTCAGACATAAAATATGACAGTAACAAATCGCTAAAGTTCTTAATAAATTATTGATTTAAAGGTTTAGTCTTGTATTGTAATATCTGCTAATGCTATGAACTTCATGACATTGTAGCAGTCACTAGACTGTAGTTTTACAGTGTTCTTTAGGAACCTCCCATAAAATGAGTCTAAATAAGTTTAGTAATTTGCTTACATATCCGGCTGTATCATGTAGCTGACTTGTGTTATTAGCCCTTGACCTTTACCACAAATGCTAATACTTTGTGTGAGACTAATTTGCTGAATTTTTTTTATCTCCCCGTGCAGACTCCATCTACTGAGACCCCAAGGACTGACAGCCCTGTCCGAGAGCCACTTTACTCTCCCAGTTCTCACCAGGTAGGTCCTGTTATCTGCCCCAAGTACACTCTCCACAGAAGAATTTTCATTTCATACTCAGTCCCCCATTCCTGGATTTATAGGTTGGATTTTTAGTATTTACTTTTAAGAGTGGCCTCCTTTCCTGGTGGCCAGTATGGATGTGAAGTTTAGCTTGTGTGCTAATTGTACAACAGTAATGCAAAGTGTTCAAAGCCAAAGGTCATGTCACCACCATCTGTCCAAATTTTGATGTGTAGAAAAAAATGCTAAGGGACAACCTCCTCTTGTTCAACTCATGCCTTCATGACACCTCCTTTCTTAGCCATTTCCTCATCCGTCCTCATCCTCAGCCCCTCTGGTCCTGGGCAGGGAGACACGATTCGTAAGTGGGCTGCCTAAGCACGACTTGCTACTTGCAGCTTCCTCTGCTGTTTCTCATCCTAGTTAGTGAGACTCGCAGGCATGCACATGCACCTTTGTGGATTGACAGTGCATTGTAGCCTTTATGAGGTCTCTCACAGTTACATATGGCTTTGCAATCTGATTTACATGCGAGTACTTCAAATCTCAATGCGCTTCACCATATGATGAAGTTTAGGGTCAAGGTGGCTGTACTGACTGCAGCGGAGTTCAGGGTGATCAGGAGGCTGTATTGACGGCATTGGGAACTTGTGCAGAGCTGTAACTGTGATTTGATACTTTTGATTCTTGTTTAGATCCGCTAGCTTTCTTGACTCTTGCCAACATGCACAAAATTAGACAATGGCATTTTGCTTGTTGCTGGCATTTTGTTTAGGGCAAAAGCTGCTCAGCATTAGAAATTACTTCCCATCATAACATTTTATACATTCCCATTTCATGCCATAATTTTGCTCTATTCTAGGCAAGCATTAATTTAACATCTCATGCAACTGCCAAGGACCATTCAGCAGTGAGTGTTCATTAAAATCCTAATTTCTTTGTTTAATGATATGACTCTATCATGGTAGATGATGGACTGTGCTAGAAAAAAAAGTTGTTATCTTCAGACTAGTGAATAACTTGACTGACTGGTTGCTCACATAAATGTTTCACCTCTTTTCAGACCAAGCCTGGTGCCATCCAGCCCATCTCCCGGGTGCGACCTACCATGTCACCAGCAAGTCAAGATGGCCACAGTAGCCCCAACCCTTTCCAGCATGGCCCCTCCCCCATCAACTCCCAGACCACTGTAAGATCCCTCACCACTGTCTAGACCACATTCCACACATGCTGCCCCTCTCTTTCCAGCAACTGCCCTTAAGCAGCAAATTGTATACTCACATCTCTGATGAGTTGTGTATCATTTGTCATAGTGTGTGTGTGTGTGTGTGTGCGTGTGCGTGTCCCAAGTTGTGCCTATGATGTCTCTGGACTTCATAAGTCTTCATCCAGAGCTTAGTAATCAGAGAAATGACCGATAGGACGCCTCAAAAGTACTTATGATCCACAAGGAAAAACAGGGATCTCATTATCTGTGCAACTGTGTAGACTTCACATTAATTCTTTGTGCCTGTTTTTACTGACACATCTCTTATTCTTTTTTGTACTGAAGCCATATCCAATCATTCAGAGTTTACACTTGTCTCAGGGTCTTTGTACATTCTGAAATTTCAACATAGCTCCATACTACACAGTCACCCATTCCCCAGTACTCCCCCTTTCATTTTCTTGTTCTCTCTATACACATTCATTCCTTTACCCATACAAGGCGAGTCACCTGCATGCTGTCTACCCTTGCATTACCCAGCTGTGCTGTGCCTTTGCTGCTCTGTCTCTCATTTTCTGTTCCATCCTTGTTCTTGTCTTCTGTTCGTTCCTCTGCTCCCTCTCTCCTTGCTTCTCGACCCCTCCTGGCCACCTGTGCAGCCTCGTGCCCCTTCCCCTGACACTTTCGATGAATTCCCCATCAATATCAAGCAGGCATATAAGGCCTTCGCTGCTGTGCCCCACTCCTTGGCTGTGCTGGAGCCTCCGCAGGTATGGCAGATGATTATTGAAGTTGTGAGCATGTTGTGGTGTTCTTGGCGTCATGTCCCCTGGTCAGCAGGTCTTTCCAATGGAACACATCCTTTGGGCGTTTGTCTTGTGTTGTACAGTGTTTTGTATGAGCCACTCATGTTGATGAAGTTGTGTCCAGGGGTTCTCTTCCCCTGGAGCGCCAGTCTCCATTTGCCATTAGTGCTGTGGTTGGTTGTTCATGCTTGCAGCATTTGCTTGTGTGTAAAGTAAGAAACTAATCTCAAGCAACACCATTTTCATCACCAGTTCCTTGCCTGTGTCACCCTGTTCCTCAACCAGTTTGTTACCTGGTCTAGTTTTTTTTAATTAGAAAATTCACTTACTTGCTGCATTTCTTTTGTTCTGATATTTTAGGATCTGTATGGCCAGAGGAACAACATACACCCGAAACAGCCATCACCAGAGGTATGTCTGATGAACAGTCTCTAACTCTGACTTTGATCCCACATAAAGCAATGCTTCTTGAGTGGCCTTGTACCCTTATGTCAAATGTATTTTATTTAACCAACACATGTTCAGTGTCCAGTGGGGTCTTGAGGATTGTGTTGATCTTACAAGTAGGAGTGGGATATATGTCAAAAAATATTGTATCACAATAATTTGAGAAATCTTCCACATGCGCAGGATTTCACAATATGTTTTTTTTCCATTGTCTGTTAAGATGAAAATTATCTGCATTTTATATCAAAGTATGAGTACAAATTATTTTTATTCAGTGTTTCTCACACCACAGCATGTTCACTTGAGCAAGACTAATGTTGCTCTCTGAAATAAAACACGTTCCGCAGCGCTTTTTAGGTATTGACAATATCACAATCTGCTCAGAAATTCATATTGTGCCCACAGTTTATCACAATAACAATAAATATTGTCATCTTGCTCAGCTTTACTACAGGGCATATTAGCTATTAGGTGATGTAAAACTACTCCACCAATATAAATTGTGCACTCTGTAAGACTTGTTTATATGTATGTCATGCCAGGTTGGCTGTGAATTATGACAAGAACATTTTGCGATAGTCTTGAACTTGTTTGAACATTTAAATGATTTTTGTTTGTCCATTTTAATATGTAGACAAGCCTTATAGATCCTTTTTTAAGCTTTAGATCCAAGCAGTGTTCATGTGGTTCTGATGGGTTTTGTGTAATGGCTCTTTCAGCCTGAGCTGAATAATGAGGTGTTTGTAGAGGAAAGTGATGGGTTAGCTCATGGCCCCCTCACCCCTCGCCCCTCCCTGTCATCTGACCGGCACGAGTACAGGAGTCTGGCAGCTGTGCCACGCCTGTCTCGCCCCTCTCTGGAGTCTAAGGTACCTGGCCCCACTTTGGCCAGTGCTCTACATATAGCTTGTGCCCTCTTTCTCTCCCCCAGTCTTACTGGGTGACAGCTTCTTTTTTTCTTTTTTTTTTTGCTTTGGCGGTGGTGGGGCAGAGGTCCATGTTTCTTCATACAACTCTCCCGACAGCTGTGGGATATTTTTTGGCTGGGAAAGCTCTGGGTGAATCAGTCTCCAGATGAAGTAATTTTTCAGATTTGGTGTTAGGTTTGGGGCAGACATTGACGCTTATTTGCTCAATTTTGCATGAAATAATTTTTGTTTGAAATAAGATTTCTTTATAATTGTGATTAAAATTTCAAACTCTCTTGGTGAAATTTCTTCATGGACTTGCATGAATGAATATATGTGTGTATATGTTCAAATAAACTCTTTAAAAACTTCATAGCCATTGTGTTATTGTTGTGTTGAGCCATTGTCTTAAGGTTTCTCAAGTGTTTTTTTCTTCTTCTTTAGACCCCTTCATCATGCGGGAGAGGCAGCCCAGAGCAGCGTTCATTTAGAGACCGACAAAAGTACTTTGAGATTGATGTGAAGCAGCAGATGCCAGAAAATAAGCCTAAACCTCGTGTTTCACTAGTGGGAGAAGATGACCTGAAAAAAATGAAGGAGGAAGAGGGTTAGTTTTTCTCTTATTTATTTTTTAAGAAACTTTGTAGACAAATTTTCTTTGCGTTATTAAGGTGATGTACGTCTTCAGCCGATATCTTATTGAAGTCTCCGTGAGTGTTTCTTCAGAAAGTCTTTGTCATCTTTTCTGATCCCTCTCAGCAAAGCGAATTGAGCAGAGAACACGAGACTTTTTGCTGGATGAGGAAGAAGATGATGAAGAGGAGGATTTAGAAAAGCAAGTTGCGGTGATGAAGGCTCAAGGCAAGGTGATCCTGGATGGAGTGGAATATAAGGTGGAGCCTGTTGGCAGCCACACATCTACACCACCCAGGCAGTGTGCTACTCCTCCAAGCTACAGCGCCACACCTCCCAGCTACTGTGGCAGCTCTGGGTATGTCTGATTTCTTTATGGCCTCCTTTATTCCTTCTTTGACTTTTGTCTCAGCTTTATAGTATAAATAACAGAGCTTGTAAATTGTATTTTTTTATGTATATATTCATTCTGGAACCGTAGACACCAATTCTCCTAAAACAGTAATGGTCTGTTTATGCAATAGGGCAAACATTAGCGGCGGGATCTTAAAACGGACGTTATGGCAATACAGGTTGGTCTAAAGTTAGGGCAGTATTTAAAAAATAAAGCCAAGTTATAATGATTCTACAAAACTCTTCATCTGCCATCTGTCTTTTTTATTCATTTCAGTCTCAGTGAAATTGAAAGTGTTATTTCCAGATTTGGTCTGACCAAAAAGACAGGTAGCAAAATGTCAAAGAATGGATAAATTAAACTTTATTATTAGCTACTTTCAAATATAATCAGCAGAGTAACTTCTTCTTTCTTGGTATCAGAACTGTTCAATGTTTGCAGTCCAAACTATTTATCACTTTCATCTGATAATAGTTTTTTTCTCCCCATCCTCAGTCCTTCCTCTGTAGATGGTAAAGGTGATTCCCAGCGAAATTCCATGGAGGACAGCTTCAGACTCGAACAGAGACCCAACTCCATGACCGGGTAAGTAAAAGAACATTTACGTTTTATCTTTATGCTGGTGGGACAAACCAGTGATTTCAGCATTTCACACACCTGATACAGTTCACCAGCTTATTAGCAAGACCATCATTTACTGAATCTGGAGCATTATATGAAAGAAAGGAATTCTGGAAGGAATTCAGTTTGACATGTCTGACTTATTTATATTTATGTTTATATGTGTGTGTGTGTGTGTGTGTGTGTGTGTGTGTGTGTGTGTGTGTGTGTGTGTGTGTGTGTGTGTGTGT
>JBBIGC010000013.1:15148391-15185246 GCA_037576955.1 Lepidarchus adonis | reverse complement strand
TCACACATTTAGACTGATTTGTGAACAATGTTTGAGAGAAATGGTAATATTGTGTATCTGGAATGAGTTTTAGATCTAGAAGTCCATCTCATGAAAAATCGGAGCAGAAACAAAGGTGTTACGTTTATATTTTTGTTGAGTGTAATAAAATATTAAATGATAAATTGCCCAAGAACATTCTCACTGAACTTTTTGTTAAACTCATTATTTTGCATTTAAGCAAATGTATTTCCCTTAGAAAATCAACAAAACCTGTAAGGTGACCAGGTGGACTCAAAACTAGAAGCTGAAATACTACTGAATTTTACAACATATTTCCCACTTGTGTAATATTGAGAACATGGCATCTGTAGCATATTAACATGATTATCACATTTCATTTGCTGAAATTTAATATGGTGCCATGTGATGAGCAACACACTTACTTTTCTTTTTTGTAGAATGTGATTCCCCTTTGAAAAAAGGCAACAGCCAGGTGTTCGTCTTTGCCGATACTGCTGTCAAATGCCTTGAGAAGAGAGAATAATACTGAACTTCCTCTTAAGAGGTTGAAAAAAACCCCATTTACTTCCCCTTTTTATACCAGTCTTTTGTGTTGGAGTTGTAAAGCTGTACCACATATAATACACTAATATCAGCAATATCTCACACTGAGGCCCTTTCTACTCACCCGGGAATGGTCTAACAATAATAGTTACCTTCTCAGCAGCATCCAGGTCATTGTTGAGTAGATGGAGGCAGCCAATGTTGAAGTTGATTTTAGATGTCTTCTCCTCAATGTCCAGGAATGTTCTGAGAGCAGAGGCTACCTCTCCGTTCTCCACAAAGGCCACCGCTTCGTCCCACTGCCGTAGCGTGTTCACAAAGGACATGTCTCCTCGACTGCTGGTGAAATCCAACTGAAAACTGCTCTTCCCTGTTGTGAGTTTACGAGAACAAGATTGCACCATCAGAGAGGAAGTGGTTCAATCAGAGCTGATTTCTTCCTCATAAGAATTATGTTCCACTAAGAGCAATAGTACAGACAGGAGAGTTTGGCAAATAGCAATGTACATAAATACATAAATAAATAAATAGCCAGACAGACAGATAAATAGACTGATAGGCAAACAGATGGACAGACAGACAGATAGATAGACAGTAAGACAGATAAAAAGATAGACAGACAAATAGATAAACATATAGTTAGAAAGACAGACAGACAGATATATGAAGATAGTTAGAGAGACAGAAAGAAATACTGGAACTGAGAAATACACAGACAGAGAGGCAGAAAACAAAAAAAAACACGTGAATATATAAATAATTAATTAAGTTACTTCAGTTTAACTGCATTCTATTTGTATTGTGCATCTTACACCAGACATTTTACAAAGCAGCTTAAGGCTACAGAAATCTGGGTCCAGGCAAAACTGGCCTGTACAATATAACCCATCTTCTTTAGTTCCACACTGGATGGAGATATTACTATATTACTAATGCAGGCCGAGGAAGATGAGAAACAAGTGCTTTGAACATACACAGGAACATACACTCACACCAGTGAGTGTGTACAGTGTGAGGACATAGGAAGGCAACAAAAAGGTCACTGTGGATGGAAAAGGCAGGTTTACAACTTCATGACAGTGTTTATCACTTCCCCTCTCTAAAGGGTGTCTGGGTTTGGCACAAAATTTGGCAAGTACCAAGCGTATTATTCACATTAGTACACTATGAGGAGGAACATTCTAGGACCCGGTCTTGTAAATTAGTGAGCTGTTGAATTGCTTGTTTGATTCATCAGAAGGGACTGTTTAAAAGAACTGTTTCAGTAAACTGAAACCTCCTCTTCATCTGTGCCATGGTTAGGAGTGTTTGTGTGGTAGACGTAAACAAAACCCATGTGCTTTTTGGAGAAACATGGTCTAAATTACCCACTGGGCAATCTGTGGTTCTACACACTGTTCCCGATATCTAAAGCTAATGGCATGTGCTGATATTAAAGGGGTATGTCAAAAGTTCTGAATAATCAAATGATTAATGTAATGATATTGGTATTATCACACCAGATGAAACAATCACACCATAATGTACATGAATGAAACAATGAAATTGGCTTTACCAGTTCTTGTCTGGCTAAAGCAAACCTCACTACCACAGTACACAGAAAAGGTAATAGGCCATGTGCGATAAAAGCTATGATGTGTGGATGGATGGGTGGATAGATTGATGGAGGGATGGGTGAATTAATGTACAGATGGATAGATGAATGAATGGAGGGACTGATGGATTGAAAAAAATCAGATAATAAACATAACTGGGTAATTTTATGTGCCAGTGTGTTCACTTATCCATAACCAAAAATCTACTCTTGATGAAACCCCTGTATTAACAGTATCCATCAGCTGCTACAAGTTATCAGTCCTACAAAACATGTTTTTTTTTTACTATTACCAATGTTCACTAAATGTAACATCTGAACGTCACTTCTTCTCACTAAATCCTTAGTTTGGCTAAATAATCTCTTTTTCGCTTCAAGTATGAAAAGTGATGATAATTGAATCCAATCGAACCGCCACGGAGCCAAATTTGTCGTTAAGAGTAGACCGGAAGTTAATTGATTTTTCTAACGCGTCACTACAATATGGCGGCGGTTGCCGTGGCAGCGGCGCGGAGCCGTCAGCGGGGAGAGGAGGAAGCGGCTCTGAGATCTCTATGGTCAGGGGGAGCCATGGCATTTCCTGTGAGTGTAAACAGAGCCGTCGAGCTGCCATGGCCTCGTCCTTTAGGTGAGCGACAACGAGCGTCAGACGAGGCCCCATTTCTCCATGCGACAGCCTTTATTCAGCGCGGATGAACGCGGTGGCGGGGTGTGTGTTAGCGAGCTAACATGGACGTGGGTTCGATGCTGTACAACAGTTTAAAAGATGTGACCTGGAGCTCCACCACCCTGCCCCTGGATCGGCTGGTCAGTGCATACAGACTCCCGCAGATTGTGAAGCTGGACGGCGGTAAGGTCGAATTTCGACAGCCCCTATTCTTTGCGCGCAACCAGCCGTTTTGATCTTAATAGTTTTTGTGGTATTTTTCCGACAGGTGTAGTTTGTACACGTTGTGTGAGAAACTATTTTCCCCTTACGAAACTTTCTTCTACTCCAGAGCGTGGGTGGCGATGTTCCCAGCTAGGAATTTCGAGCATTGGCACGCATGCTAACGTTAGCCTGCGTGCTAGCCAGGGAATGTTGTCACTCGGTGCAATGGACGCGTAGCCACAACCTAGCAAGCTAGTCGCGTCCACTGCAGCAGAGTGTACTGAACTTAGCCAGTTCCAACAGTGTTCTCGTTCATGTAGTCGGAAAACAAAATGCATTTAGCGTCTAAAGTTGCAAATATTGTTCGTTTTCCTCCTAGCCAGTTTGTTAATGTTGCGCAGGTTTAACATCTAAGTTTTGAAGGGGTTGGTCGTTTATTTATTTATTTGTTCGTTTGCTTAATTTGGTATTAATTTACCTATCAAAATATAAAACTAATGCAAATAAGCACACTAGCTAAACAGCAGCACTAGTTGGCGTGAAGCCGCTGCTTTGTACATAATCGCTAATCTACAAATGCTTGCTTCCAGAAACCTGGGCACGTTTTTTAGTTGTAGATCGCAGTACGTGCGTAAAGGCTGCAGCGCGTGCCCATTGTTGGTGTAGGAACTGGCTTAACAGGAGATTTGATTTACGACACAGATTGCTTCAGTGATAAGTTTGTCTTTTTTTCCCCACCTCTCCATTGACTCCATGAGCTGCGCAGTCATCTCTCCTTTTACCACCATCTTAAATTGATTTTTTCTCGTTGGTTTTGTTCGAATATTACAAATCCTGGTATGGGCAACTCTTGCATGTACCTAAAAACCAGAGTCATCATTCAGGGACCCGGATAAGCCCTTTAATGGCACCCCACTGTCCACGGCCAGCTCACTTGGTCATGTAGAGACTGCTGCAGTGGTGAAGAATGTGTCCAGCTATTAGTGAATGAATGTGATTTGCATGCAGATGCAATCTGAAAAGGATACATGAGTAGATTTGATGTAAACGACATCCATACGCATTTCCTCGAGTTAAAGGCCAAGTACTATCCTTAGTTTAATTCTCTTGTACTATTTCACATCACCTACAACGTGTGTTCAGGTAATGTCCTTAACTAACTTACTGTGCTGATACTGTAGTGTCAAATTTCCATATTGATGTAGATAAGTGTTTTTCTCTCCAGGGGAATCAGTGGAAGGGCTAAGAGAAAATGACTACCTCTTGATTCATTCATGTCGGCAGTGGACCACGATTACCGCCCATAGCCTGGAGGAGGGCCATTATGTCATCGGACCGAAAATCGAGATCCCTGTCCATTATGAGGGTGAGGCCACACACGGTGTATGGCTAGCGCTGGTTTTCTCTGGAGACCTTATCAACACTGCAGATTCTCTCACTATGCTGCAACTTTTACACGTTTAGTGAAAAGTTTTAAACAACAATAGAATGAAATAATAAACACAACCAGGAATGGGACGAGCTGAATCAGTTTGCAGTGTACTACTGCATCTCTATCTGGACTGCAGCATTTTCCATCAGTTTGACGCTGGCAGGCAATTATCTAATTGACCTCTCCATATTGACGTCACTCTGTTGAGGAGGATGTTTGCTGAGAGGGAAAAAGGTCGTTCCTTTCTATCCCAAAACCTGATAATACCAATAAATTGTTTTAATTAATATTGTAACATACATATTTTTCAGATTTATTTTTCCTTAAACAAAGTAGGCCAAGAATATTAACCGCAGTTCTATGATCATAGTTAACAGGAGCACAACGTTTTCAGTATTTCAGTTTTTGATGGAGTGCAGTTGGGACTATGCATTGTTTTTAACAGCTGTTCTGTTTTTAATTTTCAACTGTAAAAGGAATGGAAATTATGCCCAGAGAGACACATCATGTTTGTATTCAGTAATTGAACTCTTGTCTCCAGTCAATACTAAATATTATGTATTTGGATGCTGTGTCTGTCGTGCAGGCAGTAGCAGACTATTCTTATTATTTCCACTGTTAATTTATAATTACTATTTATGATACACAAGCAAACTCCTACATGAAGTGGCGGTATATGGTAATTAAATTGTACTGATTTTTTGTAATAAAAAGCCCATAAAGGTATTGTGGTCAGGTATAAAACTGGATGAAGGAACAGAAGCTCTGAGATGAAGAAAACAGGCACTTTTAAGCAGGATAGCCAAAAAAAAAATTCACAAAGGTAGTCACAAGCAAAAAATATATTTTAATGCTACTTATATGATTAGGCAGCAGAGTATGTAGCAACTTGAAAAAAGTTAAACAACATTGATATTGGATAAATTTTGTTCCATCAGTGACTCCCTAATACATTGATACAATGACCAAAGCTACTCGAGCGCTAAAAGATCTCCCCCTTGTGGATGATGTTCAGACTGCCAAACATAGCTTTATAATAAGTGTTAACTGGGAATTCAGTTAGTGTTTCAAGTCCTCATGATTCCCATGTGAATGATCTTTTTTCTTCTGTTTGCCAGGTCAGTTTAAACTGCTGGAGCAGGACAGGGATATTAAGGAGCCAGTGCAGTACTTCAACAGTGTGGAAGAAGTGGCCAAAGCATTCCCTGAGCGAGTCTATGTCATGGAGGAAATAACGTTCAATGTTAAGGTCTGTAAAGTTTATAGGAATGTAATCTGGTAAATAATTAATTTTTAGAAACATTTGTCATCTGTACTGTAAATGTTATGTTTTTATATTTGAAGTGTGTAATATATAATCTTATTTAATATATCCCGTTACTTCCTAACTCTTATTAGTATTGTGTGCCCTTGTTTATAACATGGGGCTTTGCATCTGAAACAGACCTTTCATTGTTTTCTGGACTGAATTCACAATGACGTTGCATGTGCCACAATGTAATGTCCTATTGTCTTTCAGTGGCCTTGTCCGTTATCTGTAATTGGCTGTAGAGTTGTTGGTCCCAGTAGTTTTTCGTATGGCTAAGGTTATATAGATTGTGAGGATGTCAAGAATAAAAGTCATGTAACAAGCCGATGTGTCCTCCTTCAGATGGCCTCGGGCGAATGCAATGAGGACACTGAGGTATACAACATCACTCTGAGCACTGGTGATGAGTTGACGCTCATGGGCCAGGCTGAGATCCTTTATGCCAAAACATCGAAGGAAAAGTCGCGCTTCACAACTATTTTCAAACGCATTGGTAAACTCAACTCCATCAGCAAGCTTGGACGAGGCAAGATGCCATGCCTCATCTGCATGAACCACCGCACCAACGAGAGCATCAGCTTGCCTTTCCAGTGCCGTGGCCGCTTCAGCACCTGCTCCCCCCTAGAGCTGCAGATGCAGGAGGGTGAGCACACTATCCGCACCATTGTGGAGAAGACTCGACTTCCCGTGAATGTGACTGTGCCGAGCAGCCCGCCGCGCAACCCGCATGACCTGCACCTGATCCGCGAGGGTCATCGCTACAAGCTTGTCAACATCCAGACCAAGACGGTGGTGGTTTGCTGTGTGTTGCGATCCAACAAGGTGCTGCCTGTGCACTTTCCTTTGCACGTGGCTACGGCTTTGCCACGGTTGTTGGTACCTGAGGGGCTCCTGCATGGAGAAGCCTTCCTGGAAACGGTGGTTCACAGATGGTTTGCCTACTGCCAGGAGCAATTTGACATTGACGACTACTCGAGGGCTGTTCGTGACGTGCGGGTGGATTGGCTGGAGGATGGCAAGAGTCCCAAAAAGAGCTGTGGGACAGGAGGAACTGGGACCAGTAGCGGCAACAGCAGTAGCAATGTTGGTAGCAATGGCTGCCCTGCTCACATTCACTTGCCAAGCTCACTCAGTTCAGCTCGAGAGGAGCTCACACAGTCCTTCCACCGCCTTTCTGTCTGCGTCTATGGTAACAATCTACATGGAAACAGTGAGGTGAACCTGCAAGGGTGTGTTGGCCTGTATGGAGAATATGTGCCTCCTGAACCACCGGATGCCGATTATCTGTTTCCTGAACTCGTAGACACTTCTTCTGGCCCAGGCAGCTTGTATAAGCCGGATCTGCCGTATGAGGAACTGTGGTTGGACCATGTGAAAAAACGTGGATCTGTTCATGAGCACACGGAGGCTATCCGAGTAAATGCTAGCATCTCTGGCTGCGCCCCTGTCCTGCCCTATCCCAGTGTTGGTTCAACAAGTGCTCTCCTCAGTACAGATATAAGTCTACCTCCACCCCCCGTGCCTCCAAAATCTGAAGCTGTAAGTATATCAAGACAGTGTTTTTGTTTTGCTTGCACTTTTTGTCTTGCAGCAGGAAATGCAAACAGAAAAGGTACATGTGAACATAGACAGTGGATTTGTGATTTTGTGTATGTACTCAGGGAAATTCCTGTAAAAGCCTCAAGCAGTTATTTCTTAATGCCATTCCATGACTAGTCGAGCGAGAGTGGTACATTCATAATTACTGAGAAATACTGTTTGACAGTTTAGTATTTAAAATGACTTGACAGGTGCAGCCACTCCTTTAAAGTCAATCTGACATCAAAATGTGGGCAGTAGTGGTGAAATGGTTAGGACTTTGCTCACGGCCCCTAACAGATGTTCCACAGAGGTTCCCTTAAAGCTATCCCTCTACTGTGGTCCCAAGGTGCTGTTGACGTACACTAGAATGGAATGTCATCATTGCACAAGTACAACAAGATTAGGTTTGCAGGTTCTATACACAGTAATATAAAGATCAATAATTAAAAGTAACAATTTAAATGGACTTAAAAAGCAACAATAGTAATCACAGTACTATCAGCATGATGAGTGAAAGCAATAGGACAGTTTATTGAGTAACATTGGGCCTCATTCGTTAACTGTTCTTAACATAAAATTTAAGATGAAACCTATTTATGCAGATTTAATGACTCTGAAAATAAATGTTTTATTTGAAATTTGATCTTGGGGAAGAACCAGATCTACACATCCTCAAGAGCAAACTTCTGCACATTTGAATGCTGTTGTGTTTGTACAAAATAATGGAAAACAATTGTCTGTCAACAAATGTAAGAAAAATATTGGTGAATAAAGCCCATTATTGTCTAACCTTTACATGTGAAATAGTAAACTTTACAAGGTAAGCCATGCTGCCATTATTACTAGTTTTCTACACTATTTTCTCTTATTTTTGCTTACATCAACATGTACTAGCAGGCAGGGAAAACTGTTAACCAACAACCCCACTTTACCTGTTACTAAACAAAATGCTTAGCTAGCTCGGAGAGCCTCCTTGATCTCACCTGTGAAGATGTGCTGCAGTACGAAAGGAAAATGCAGGATTATATTTCCATTTAAAATCACATTGACTTTAGGGGTGTTGAAATATTTGGTAGCTTCTAAGATCTACTTGTTTGTTCCAGCTGTAAAAGAAAGGAAAAGCTGTTAAATGGTGTATTTTTCCTGGTAATGTGTATCTGCTGCTCTGAGTTCATGATGGGTGCAAATATTTGTCAAGGCAATGTCCAGTGTTTCATGACTGGTGCTTTTAATTTGATCCAAATTTATGCAAACGTAATTTTGATATTGGTGTTTTCTTCACTTTTGACCTAGTCTTGGATTTAGATGAGGCGAAGTCTGATAGTATTGGTTCTAAAAACTGGGTAAAAGGGTTGTTTACTGTCCAGTGAGTTTATAGGTTCCTGCGTACTGCTGTTAGTCACGGCAACATGCTGAACAACTAAGATTTTGTTCAAACCAGCTAGCATTAACTAGTTAAATATGAAGGTATAATACATTTTCTATTTATTATAGGAAGCATTTTCATTTTCTGTGTATTTAAATCAAATATCCAATCCACTCATTGTAGATTCTGCATCAGTAGTGCAGTCAAAGTGGTAAGTAAAGTGGGATCAAAGATTAGCGCCATCAATGTGACCATTGTATGCAAAGAAAATGTAAATGTGATGGTCACGGCCATCCGTTCTTTCCCATTTCCTTCCTCCTAATCTGAATAACTTCATAACTTGGCATTTAGGCCTTGTTTAGACAGTAAAGAATATGATTTGAGCAGATTAGATTTTCTTCTAATAAAATTTTTAAATAAAAAATTCTTTCCAATCAGGATGAAATCTGTGTAAATATGACCTTATGACATATTTTAAATGCCAGAATGTGCTGTATGTTAAGAGCTGACACTGTTAACATATATTTGGGAAACACATTTCTACTTACTAGTAGTTTGTAGTCTAGTTGCTAAAACCACAATACTCTTGTGAAAGCATGACCTTTCTGTTGGCTAGTACACTCATTAAGGAAAGCTATCCATCAAGATTTCAGTTTGATAAGTCTTGACCCTCATTGTAATCATGTGTGTGTTGTTACTTTGTCAACGAGCATGGATATGAGAGCAAATGTGACCATAAAATATTTGAACTCTGAAGTATAATCTCTGCTCTGCCCCACACCAAAGTGTGGAAAAAGCCTTATTCAGTGGTGGATCTTGATGTAGAATATAGTGACATTTTCCCTGTTGCAGAAAGTACAGAAGTTTCACTAAATTCCATCGTAATAGTCAAATAAATATGAAACATGTACAAATTTGTTTTTAATAGCTTGTACAGTAGTAGAAATGTCTTTTTTACATGTATCATCACACCAAGAACACGTGTTCCTGCCGCCTACTCCTGTAGCTGATTTGTCTGTTTTTTCAATGAATTATATATTTATGTATTTACTTTTCAGTGCAAAAACATTTTTATAAATTGTGGCTGATTATTATTTTATACATTGTGGGTATATGTCTGTCTTTACTGTGAAAGTTACTTTTTTTTCTCCACAATCTTGTATCCTGTATCATTGCAGGTGAAGGAGGAGTGTCGGTTGTTAAATGCTCCTCCAATTCCACCGCGGAGTTCCAAACAGACAGCCCTTAGCTCCAGCAGTGCCACAGTGCCATACCCTCCCACTAAGCCTCGGCAGACAGACACCCGCTCCCCAAGCCCAACCCTGTCCTACTACTCCTCTGGCCTACACAGCATGTAAGTAGTGATCTGATTAACTGGGTTTACTAGGATTTGCAAGGTGTGCTGTGTTTGAAGGTGTTTAGGGACCGCCCATTTTAGTATTTAGCTTGGTCTGCTATCTTTCTACAGAGGGGGAGAGAACGAGTCTCCAAAAGAAACGGACGAACAGAACAACGTGTGCTACCCATGCAACTGGATTCGGCCAGACGGCAAAGAAAGCACCAAACTACATCCCTGCCTCAGTCCCTCAATGGACGCTACCCTCTCTCGTCTGTCTTGGCCGAACGACTTCTGTGGAGGCGAACTACACAAAGCAGAAGACTTCTCATCTGTCCAGTGTCGCAGTTACTCCAGCTATCCGAGGAAAAGGACCCAAGGTACCACTAAGGCTTGTTCCTCAGGCCTCTTTGACTTCGAAAGAGGAGGCAAGTTTGACGGGAGTACTGCAGCCACAAAGGTCCGACATCCTGCTCAGTTTTGTACTAAATCTACTAGTTATACCCTGGAAATGTACAGAGACAAACCCATTGAGGAATGTAACACTAAGCAAAGCCAGTCCTGCCCTATATTGCCACCAAGAACCCCCAAATCCAGCGATGCAAAGAAAGACAGGGAATGTAAGTCGACAGCGGTCACCAGCATCGACGTTCCAGAACTTCAGGTGGCAAGCTGCTCGGTTGAGAGGCTGCAACAAGGCGCCCTAGCGTTGCCATGGCAACCGCCGGACAGCCTCTCAGGCCTTTCTATCGAAGAGGTCTCCAAGTCACTACGGTTCATTGGTATGTCGGAGGATGTGGTCGCTTTGTTCGTCAGAGAGAAAATCGACGGTAACTTGCTCCTGCAGCTTACAGAGGAGATTCTGTCGGAGGATTTCAAGTTAAGCAAACTACAAGTGAAGAAACTTATGCAGTTTATAAGTGGCTGGAGGCCAAAAATGTAAGCTCGAACAAACACGAAACTAGTCTATGGCAAAACATGCAATGTGCTGTGAAAAGCAGCCCTGAACACCTTGGCCTTCAGTATTGCGCTAGACTGTTTTGTACTATATGCTATGCACAGTCCAAAGCCTTGTAATGATTTTACAAGTTTGTGTATAGGGTGCTTTGTGTATTAACTTTCTTGTCTTGACCTGTACCCTTGTCTTGTGTAATCTTTCTCTGTGACCTTAAGGTACTTGCACAATGAACTTAACACTTTGCTCAAACCCAAAGCCTTGAGAAATATGAGTGTTTTGCCCCAACCTACTTATGCCTTCAGTTTTCTTTGTTGGCAATCAATAAATAATAACAAAACCTTTATGTGGCACACAGAGATATTCAAGGACCTGTTTGGTCCATTTTGGCATATATCTTAAGGAAAACTTGATCATACTCTGCTATAACTCAGCGAACTGGCATTATTTTGATATGTAACTGGACAGTGATTCGCTTTAAATCCTATGTTGGGGAGGTTAAGTGCACACTGAATTGTCACCTTGAATTTAAAGTTATGTATCTATATGTGGTGAACTGTGTTGGAGGTACAGTCCATTTTAAGCCATTACCTGTTTCCTTAGAACAAAATATGCATCAATTTAGGATCTATGGGGAAAAACATTTTAACTTGTACATGTCTGCTGATAATTTAAAATAATGAAAGCAGGACTACATCTACTAGGATTAGCAGTTTAAAAAAACTGCCCCTAACAAAAATAAATGGTGGTCTAGTCTAGACTAAAAGTAAAACAGTTCACTACATCTGGGGTGCTCAAGGCCAGTGCTAAACCCTTTGCCTCTGCACACACCTACACCCTGAGGAGCTTCATAATTGGTTAATAAAAGGTATGAAAAATTAAACATAAAACAAAAATGTGCCCAGTGTGAGATCACCAAGACTGGGATTGGTAATCCTGTACTAATTTTTTGGTTTTTTTGAGTCACGACATTAACATTTTATGCATTGGTGGTGATGTTTGTGCAAATGAAATCTGCTGCTGCTGTTTTTCAACATGAGGTCCAAAGAAATGTCAATGCCTTTGTGAGGCTGAAAAATATTAATAAAAAAATGCTTAGGCTACACCATGGGTCTATCAATGCCAACAGGTCTGGTCATCCAAACAATAGCAGACAACCAGGTACTAGTGAAACACAAATCAAGAATGTAAAGTAGTCCTTACCAGTCTGAGTTGCAGGGACTCTATGCACGTTTGTATTTTCTCTACTTACAGCACACAGGACTTTTATTAGTTGTATAGTGTCAAGTATATACACTTCTGCCTCTAGGCTATCAACTTCAATAACTGACTATCAGCTTGCATAATATATCCCACCCCCTAACAGATGCCATTGTAATGAAATAACTAGATCAGCAGTGTCTAGCTCTGGTCTGGGAGGGCTGATGTCTAGCAGTTTGATGATGTTCCTCTTTAACCACACCTTAATCAGCTCACCTGTTAATTGCCAGGTATAGTGTGTGTGTTTGTGCTGGACACTGGCCCATTTGACTTTGAACACCCCTGAACCAGATAGTAAATCTTTCACTTCACACAAACACACATATATACATACACACTATTTAAGTAATGTTACGTATAGGAATCTGTGCTTCCATCTTTACTTCCTTAATGGTGATTATGCAAGAGAAGAACAAGGTCTTGTGCTATCTTGAAACTTCAGAAGCAGTGGTTTTTGAGTAGATGTACAGTATCTCAGTGAGTACACCCCTCACAATTTTGTAATTTATATATATATATATATAAATAATCTTTCATGGGACACTGAAATTGATACTTTGATACAATGTTAGTCAGTGTACAGCTTGTAACATTGTAAATGTGCTGTCCCCTCAAAATAAAACCGCCATTTTTTGTTTAAACGGAAAGCAACAAAAGTGAATACACCCCAAGTGGAAATGTCCAAACTGCACCCACTAGGCCATTGTCATGTGACTTGTTAGTGTTACAAGGTCTCAGGTGTGAATGTTGAGGTGTTGTTAAATTTGGTGTTCTCTGTCTCATACTGGTCACTGGAAGTTCAACACGGCACCTCATGGCAAAGAACTCCCTGAGGATCTGAAAAAAAGAAATAATTGTTGCTCTACATAAAGATGGCTTAGGCTATAAGAAGATTGCTAACACCCTGAAACTTAGCTGCAGCACAGTGGCCAAGACCATACATGGCTCTCATCCCAGAAGATGATGCTTCTAAAGATGATGCACAAGAAAGCCCACAGTTTGTTGAAGATGGAACAGATTACTGGAACACAGGACATGGATTACTGGAACCATGTCCTGTGGTGTGATAAGACCAAGATAAACTTATTTGGTTCAGATGGTGTCAAGTGCGTGTGGCTGCAACCAGGTGAGGAGTACAAAGACAAGTGTGTCTTGCCTACAGTCAAGTATGGTGGTGGGAGTGTCATGGTTTGGGGCTGCATGAGTGCTGCCGGCACTGGAAAGCTACAGTTCATTGACGAAATTGTAAATGCTAACATGTACTGTGACATACTGAAGCAGAGCATGATCCCCTCCCTTCTGAAACTGGGCTGCAGGGCAGTATTCCAACATGATAATGACCCCAAACACACCTCCAAGACCACCACTGCCTTGCTAAAGACACTGAAGGTAAGGTAAACCCTATTGAGCATCTGTGGAGCATCCTCAAATGAAAAATGGAGGAGCACAAGTTTCTAACATTCAATGTGACGTCGTCATGGAGGAGTGCAAGAGGATTCCAGTGGCAACCTTTGGAGCTCTAGTGAACTTCATCCCTAAGAGAATTAAGGTAATGCTGAGAATACACATTGGCCACACAAAATATTGACACTTATGGCACAATTTGAACATTTTCACTTAGGGGTGTACTCACTTTTGTTGCCAGTGGATTAGACATTAATGGCTGTGTGTTGAGTTATTTTAAAGGGACAGTATATTTACAGTTATAAAAGCTGTACACTGACTACATTACAAAGTATCAAAGTTTCATATCTTCAGTGTTGTCCCATGAAAAGACGTAATATTTACAAGTATGTGAGGTATACCCACTCACTTTTGTCAAATACTGTATATATAAAAATGAAAGTATATATATATATATTTAAAGATAAAATATTAAAGTGTTTTATATAATATTGTGCTGAAAAAGTCTGTAATATTGCACTATATTTACACTCTTTACAGTGCACATTATGTAGTGTTGACCTCGGTAGTCAAAGATTGATATCCATCAGCGTTTGGTTTCTTGTTATGTCCACAGTTCTCATGGCGTCCTGTTAACCTTGAGGAAACTAACCCAGCACATAGAACAAAACCAAACTTTTCTGCAGGTGTGCAATTTCCCTGTTATTCTTTTTATTAAACTTTAATGAATCATAGCAATTGTGCTTATTTCATCTTTCACAATTACATATATGCACGCCTGGTTGATGGAAAAGACCCCATTATATGGATGTTGAAGAAAAAACAAATGAAAGTTTATTTACTGCAACAGAGCAGACGCCTGATTTCCCAGTTAGTGACCATTACACAACCACTCCTCTTCTTTAGTTCCCATAATGACACAAATAGACAAACTGGAAGCTGAAAAGTACAGAGCAACAAATTGTGATGAGTGTTGATTTAGAATGATCAATAAATCTCCTTAAATAATCACAGAGGGTTGGGATCATAAATGGCACAGGAAATAAATGGAAGTCAAGTATATAGTATAGCCAGAATGATCTAAAATCTTATTACTAATCAAACAAAAACAAGGCCCAGTTGAAACAGATTTTGCTAAGTAAAGTGAACATGAACATATGAAGAGTGTGCTTCTACACCCACTTAAATCCAGGGTTCCCAGCCTACCCACACCCTGCCCAGTAGATTAGCATCCGTCGCTTGGTCAATAAGACAATCCACCTGATCTTCCACCCTCAGATCTTTTTCTCCAAGCCGAGCACGTATATTGTGTTCCTCACTTCCTTGGGCCACAGCCAACATGCCTTTGAATGCAGGTGTTTTCTCAAATCCTAGACGCAGCTCCTCACTGAGAGAGTAAATAAACCAAAATTAGTGACAGAACTGAGCAGCAGAATTTAACTTTCAAGAAAAATACATTTCCCACTTTTGGCTTCCTCATAATATTGACTTCTCAAATCTAAGCCATTCCATTCTGAACTTTTGCATTAATGGCTTGTGAGGCAGCAGTGGTTAGGACCTTGCCCATGGAATCAGAAGGTCAAGTCCTAGCCCGGGCACCACTGAGCAAGGTACTGCCCCCACTTCATGGCTCCCCAGGTGCTGTTCATAGCTGCCTGTTGCTCCATGAGTGCACGTGTGATGAGTTTAATGCAGAGGTCACATTTCATGTTCACATTTTTGAAGTTCTCACAATGATAGTCACTTTCACCTATTTATTACAGCCTTCATTCATCCAGTATTCTGAATTGTAATTTAAGAATAATACAAACAAAAACTACAACCAGAGGTGGACGGTAAAGCAGTACATTTACATTTTGTAAAGTACAGTTTTTGAGTATCTGTACTTCACTTAAATAGTCTTTTTTGGGCTTTTTACTTAACTACATTTATGTCAAGGTTCTCGTTACATTTAGAGTAACTTCAGAGAGTGAGTTGATTGTGGAGCCCTGCCTTTCAAAATAAACTACTGCACACATTTGGCAGTTGATTGACATATAGTGCAGCCAATCTGAGACCTTGTGTAACATGCTCGGTCAATCGCACGAGCTACTGTGAAACTGCGAATAAATTACCTAGTTAGCGGCTTCCAATTTATTTCCCCTAAAGAAAGAGTCTAAAAATGAGTGAGGAAACTGGACCAAGTATGAAACCAAAATCACACTGTTCAGTAAAAAGTACAACACTGACTCCCCACCAAAAAGCTAAGAAAGAGAAAGGTAAGGAACTATGTCCAGACTATGCAATTCCATTCAGTTTAAGTCATTATCGGAGAAAGGTAATGCCCCTAATGTAGTATAATCCTGCAATAAATCTACTTTTGTACCTTTAATACTTAAGTATTTTTGTAAGCAAGTACTTCACTACTTTCACTTAAGTAAAATTTGATTATGACTTTCACTTGTATTGGAGTAACTTTTGACCAGTGGTTTTTTTACTTTAGGTACTGTGTCCACCTCTGACTACAACCACAACCTCAGGTTATGGGGCATGGCACTAGCAAATGTCAATACTAAACTGTACTGTTCCTGAAACATACAGAAATACAATTTTAGATTTCTTGTCAGAAACAATAACATGCAAATGTAAAGTACCCAAACTTGGGGAAGATGCAATCATTAAGTGAGCAACAGCTGGGCTTACCTTGTCAGAACTGCGGGATTGGCTCCCTCTAGCTTCCTCCGAGCAAAGTTCACCTTTTGCAGGGGGTACCAGTTGATTTCTTGCGTATCCACACTTTCGGTCCACGTGCCTCCTTTCTTAAGTTGCTTTACTGCAAAGTTCTAAAGCAAGAGGAGGCCCACGTTTTGTTTAAACAAAAAATGTAATTAAAAAAGTCACTTTAGTATTTCTTCACTCATGAACTCCTGAAATCATAGACGTACTTCTTGAGCAAATAATATAGAAAGGTAGTTTAAAACATGCATCTCATTGAAATATATTTACACAGACACTTAAGACACTTTTCTAAAAACAGAAAAAGGTTCCTTACCTTCCAGTCCAGTGAAGGCTCTTTGACAAACACATCCATAGTGTTGAGCAGTAGGTCAGGGTCATCCCTGTACGCACGGAGTGAGTGCACCATTACACTGCGAATCAGACCAGACTCTGCCATGGGCCTCATCAGGGTCACAAACTGGCGCGTAAGCCGGAAGGGCATTAGTTCCGGCACTGGCAGAAACTAGAAATTACAAACAGTGATTAAAGGGCCTGTGTCTTTCATCTTTCATGTATTGTACTGCTTTCACTGATTTTAACTAGTCATGTTTAGGTATGAAAAACATTTTAATGTAATTTCCCAACCACTGATCATCCATAACATTACAGCCACTAATTGGTGAAGCCAACAACATCAGCAAATGAAGAGTCAGTTAATTTGCTTGCAGAATTAAAGGTTCTGAGTGATTCTGACAAATTCACATTCTCTTACATCATGTGGATGGCTAAGTGCGTGTGTGTCTGGCATTCATGTTGATGTTCCTCTGACTTAAACATGTAGACAAAAGCATCAAGCAATATCTCCTAAATGCATTGACCTTTGTCAGCATGATAAAGTACCCATACGACAGGTAGTTTTAATATTCTGGCTGATCAGTGTATGTAATTCACTTCTGTTCTTATTAGCTGTCACTTCAACAAGTAGTGTGGGCCAAAAACATATGTAAATACTTTCAAAAACCACATTCAAAATAAGGGGAGGAAGCTCTTCGATTTCAACATGCCATCTTTTCAGTCCTGTTTTCAACATGGCTGCTGTGAAGCTCACCTGAGTGGCTGACCCAAAAGCATGGCCAAAATCAATGCCAATCATGCCTCCTGTCTCAGTGTTGATCATGAAGTTGGAGAGATGGCGATCTCCAATGCCCAGCACCCAGTGACTGACACAGAGCAAGGCGTGCGAGCTGGCGAAGTGAGACCGCAGGGAGAGGAATGCCTCAGGAGTGGTGCTCATCCTTATAAAGGCTCGTCTACATGAACAAAGGGAATACTTCATTAATAATCATTATTTCTTGGGCCCATTATCTGTTACTAATGTATAAGGACTGCATGTGTCATGCAGCTCAATTTTATGTTCAGCACTAACACCAATCAAAGGTTTTCCAGAGACTGTCAAAGCCCAGCATCCTAAAGAGATTTAGTGCTCAACTTTATTTCTTCTACCCAGTCAATCATTTATTGGCCACTAGATCAGGGGTGTCAATCTCCAGCACAGTTTGTCAGCTCCCCTCCTTAAACACACTCCCTAAACCTGGCAATTAACAGGTGAGTTAAACCCGGTATGTCTGAGCAGGGAAATCACCCAACTCTGCTAGACACCGGCTCTCCTGGACTGGAGCTCCACGCCCCCTGGTACTAGAGACACAGTTCAGACACCAAGACAGAAACAGTAGACCAGAATAAAGTGGTATTTTGTTATATGGGTGTGGTATAGGCTTGGACCCTATTATGTACTTATCACAATTCAGAATCAGAAAAAATCAGAACGCCTTTATTGTCATTGCATTCAACATGCAACGGAATTGGTTGGCACTCTACTGTGTATGAATGCAAGACAAGTTAATGCAATACTAGACAAACAATACAATAAACAAACAAACAATACAGATATGTAGGATTATGTAGCAGCGTGTATGATTGTAATAACAGACATGAACATACCTCAACAGATCCTCTGGCACGGTCTGCTCAATCTTCTTAAAGTTATTTACAGTATCTGTGCGGGTTGCCTTCCTGTGGTAAAATGACATACAGAAATGCTGCACTTTCCACTAAAGGCACAGAGCAGATTTTAACAAAAGCAAAGTGAACAATAACTTACTTGTATGCCTCAGCGTATCGCATTATTCCTTCCGCCTTCCCAGCGACTTTATTCAGCCAAACATCATATAGAACATTAGGCCTAAAATAAAGATATATAAAAATGATAACATTCAGTCAATACATCAATTATTACACAAAGTATAGTGGGTATAAATGAATAATCTTCAGAAAAATGCTCAATATATGAGACAGACTTTCTGAAAGCACATGACCTAGAGGTTTCAGACGTCCGCTGGCAGCGCCATCCTCAAAATCCTGTTCCCACCACACTCAGCCTCGCTCCTCCGCACACGGCCAAACCAATGCAATCTTGCTTCTCTGACACAAGCTGTTCCTCTAAAATACTATTTTTTAAAAATCCTGTTCATCCTTGTCACTCCCAACACAAACCTTCTCTCTGCCTTTCCATCAGTACCGTCTCCAACCCGTAGAACATAGCTGGTCTAACTACCGCCCTGTAAACCTTCCCTTCACTCTTGCCATTACCCTTCTGTCACAGATTATTCCTGCCACTCTTCTCCACCCACTTTCTTCCTCACCTCTCTCCTACAATCCCAATTACTCTGAACTGTTGAACCCAAGTATTTAAACTCTGTGTTCTAAATGTGCTGTTTTAGACCTACTCACTTTCATTCTTCTCTTCTCTAAATCACACCACCACCAAAGTCTCTTCTAGCTGCTCTCTACTCTTGCTACATATCAGTAAACCTCATAAATTGATCATGGCTCAAACATTTGAGATGGAATGATGTATTAAGCATGTAATGAGAAACCAGTTACCGTTTTTCCACATAAGAAACAGTAGTTAAGTAGAATATAAGTAGAATACTGTATCATGGTCTTCTGCTCTTTCTCTGTCCTTCTGTTGGCCAGAAAGTCTTTCAGTGTGCAGGTATTCTCCATCCATTCGATCAGTCCAATCCTGCCAACAAACATCAGCTAACACTTATCAGCCAACAAATCAAATGGACACGACAATCATACGTCATCAATAATAGGTCTACACAACAAGGAGAAAAACAAACTAAATAAAGATTAATAGTGTTACAGAATGAACTGCAAAATTTTATGACATCTGTGCTGTGTGGATAATGTATAGTGTAATTAACTAAACTATATATACTTTCCAGTTGAACACTAGATTACAAAAAAAATTACTGTGGTTTCCACATTCTCCAATCAGCAAAACTCTTCTAAAACAAGTATGAATTTATCAGAAAAACAGACCTAAAGATACTGATACTGATTTGAAGCATTCAAACTGCTATAGTGAATGTATATTTTCTTTCCTAAGACATTGTGAAACTTCTGAAACTATTAAACAGAAAAAAACAGATCCTGTACCTGCTGGTCATTGGAATAACCTGGTAAGTGCGCAACATCAGGCCGCGTTGGGAACAAGCTGCATCCTGGCTGAGGATAATATTCATGACACTGAAGAGTTGCTCAATGCGCTGGTCCTGCCGAAGGTCTTCTCCTCCTTTTACTAAGAATGGGTGGTCCCTCTCATCATCACCCCGGATGATCAGGCGCTTTGGACGACGAATGGAACTCATGACCATTACCTTAAATTGCACCAAAGTCACACTGTAAACTTCAAGCATGCTGTTGTTATCATACAAATTTACAACATTAAATGTATTGTCTTTTTTCAATACAGAACTGGGCTGTTACATTCAAAGGTTATTGGTATTTTAAAAAAATATGGTTCTACAGAGATTATTCTAAACAGACTGATTTGGCTCAGATAAACAGTACAACTCTGTTTAAACTACTGTCCTCAAACAAAGATATAAGTAAAAAACTCAACAATTCATGAGCTAATAATAAGCAAACATAACTTGATTGCATGTAAAAGCACCTGGTTTGCACAATAAATGAAGTGAAAGTGATTATTTGTCATTGTGAACACACTATCACATACAGTGCACCACAACGAAATGTGTCCCCTGCATTTAACCCATCACACATGCACACATGAAGCAGCAGCTCCCAGGGAGCAGTGAAGTGGGGACAGTATTTTGCTCAAGTGTTCCTCAGTGGTGCCTGGGGTGGGAACCTGTAACCTTCTGATCTCAGGGGCAAAGTCACAAACACTAAGCCACCACTGGTCACATAGTAAAATGCTTAATTGCATCTCATGTTGTAGTTGCAAAGCATAACAAAGCTTATGGTATAGGGATGTAAGATTTCACACCTGCGTTTAGTCTCTGAGCCATAGTTCAGTTTGTAACACAGTTAAAATTGTAATGACCCATTAACATAGCATACCCTCTTCATTTGCCTTTGTTTCTTCAGGTGTGTGCTGAAATGCTCCCTGCTTGGATTTTCATACTATAAATGCAATTACTCTTGTTTGGAATTTTTTGTCTGAAGCAGATTTTTACCACTGTTCATGCTCATTTCCAAATGTTAGCAAACAGTTTGAGCCAACATAGACTGAATTATTATATCACTGCTATGGTCAAGATGGTGGTTTACTACTATTTCTAAACAAACTACACCATTTAGAATTTCTAATGGACTTTCATTACTTTAGGAACTGGTGGTAACATCGACCGCTGACCAAATTGCCTTTCAATGTGTTTTGGGTCCAACTTGTACGTGTACATACCCTTTCATCAAAGCCTGTGATCTTTGCGTGGTACTCTGGCAGAGGTTTAGATCTGCCATCATACTGTCCTAAAGGAGAGAAGAACATTTGTGTAAAAGTAGGTCAAGAACTCAAAAATACTTATAAACTTATATTCAGTGTCTGGATCAACATGTTCAGAACCTGCTAATAGACAGTTCTCTGACCTGGCACCTCAAGCTCGCTTTTTAGCATCTCCACTCTGAAGTTGCTCAACCAGGGTGAGTACTCCTTTAGGTTCCCTGGCTCCTTTTGGAATCCTCTCATGGACATAAGCAGCTCATCCACTTTCTTAAAATACTCCCTATTCTTGCGACTCTCGTACAGCTTTGAGCCGCATGGGCCTAAAAGCTTCTCCACTTCTTTAGAAAATTTCTTTGAATACAAAGACAGAGATACAGAAGATAAAATCCTGACCTCTTATATACTTATTAAAAGAAACATGAAAATCATGATAGGTGTTACAAGTGTGAACCTGGACAAATTTTTTTCGGAAGGGTCCAAATCCTTTGGCTTTGGAATCACAGAGTGAGGCACTCATTTCTCCATAGAGATCCTTCATCATCTTTTTGTCCATGTTTGGTTTCTCCAATTGATTCTTGACCTCTTCCCACCAATCCTGTAAAGCAATTAGCAAATAATGTACAGTTACAAAAACACAAATTACAGAATAATCTGTCTACAAAACACATTCTCTAGATATTGCTTGTACATTAACAAAAAATGTATCCAATTAACATTGCTAGTCTGCAATGTCAGATATATCAACAAGATTAACCTAAAGGTTATGTTGCTTTGTTGTCTCCAAAGAGAAATTGCTTTGGCGCAAAAGACCAATTACTACAGACATCAAACACACATAACAATTCATACATGTACATAAAAACAGAGTTCATTAACTCATACTCAGGATACAGCACGAGACGAGTCAAAGGGATTTTTTGTGAATAATTATGACAATTATATTTCTCATCTCTAAATTGTTTGGCTAACTATAATACTATAAAACTATAACAGACATTCATAATTATAACAGTTCAGAAAGCCACTGGTCCATTTAGATTCCTACTGTGTCATACAAGTACCGTAATGAAACTAGATAAAGCAGGGCAGGTTTTACCTAAGCTTTAATATCAAGGAACACGATTAGTTGTTTAGAATACACTGAATCAGAGAAACATTGAATGATTTAAAAAAATGGAGGATGTTATCGTCCTGATAAACACATCAACAGTGATGAAAGTGAAACATTTTCTTAAAAATATCTCAAGTGCTGTTGGTACCTTGAATAACATTTCTGGGTTGGTGAGCTGCTGAAGAGCATCAACAAACTCTTTAATGACTCCTCCTTTATTCAGAATGGTCTTTAACCTGAAACACGCACATGCACACATTACAGTCACATTCTACAGCTTTTCTGCATCATTTAGAAGAATGACAAAGTACATACTTCTTCACAAACTCCTGGTTCCGATGACCATTAGCCGAGTCTTCAAACATGTAGTTTTCACTGCTTATCATGAAGGGGTAGACAAGTGCCTGAGGGTAGCACTTGGCAATCTCCTCTATTACATCCTGAACTGCCACTGCCTCTGGCTTGTCCAATAGTGCCATCATCTGACTGATCCAGCCTATCAGAAGCCAGCAGGGCACATTCACCACCTACCAAAAAACAACATGCTCACGCAATTATCTTTTTTTTCATTTTTGATTGTTTGTTTGTAAAGTGACTTCGGATATGTGAAAGGTGCTACATGTAACCTTGTTGTTGTATTAAAACCAACCAGCCAATCAACCAACCATTAAACCAACCAACTAGCCCATCAGCTAACCAAAAAACGCAAATCTCAAACAGACAAGATTATTAAAAGACAATGATGTATTAAAAGGAACAATGCGACAGCAACTCAGCATTGGAAATTTTGGTACTAAATCCAAAATCTGGTAACAATAAAACCTACCTCTTTGGCCATCAGGTCCAGACACTCTTTAGAGTAAAGTTCCACAAGTTGTAGTAGACGGGGGAACTTCAGTCTGGCTTCCTCAGAGTGGAGCTTTAGAGCTTTCAGCATCATCTTCACCACATGAGCAGGTGAGTACTGGAGCTTTGGAGAACTACTCACTGCAATGCATCAATAGAAATGACGCAAACATTGCAAAAAGAGAAAACTAGGGGATGTTTAACAAGAGGAATTGTTGTTGATAACATGTACAACGAGTGGATTAAGCTTGGCAAACATCAATAAAGAAAATTAAAAAAAAAAAGAAAAAAGAAATGACACAAACAGACATTTCACACTGCTAGTGTGATTTCCTAGACCATATACTGCAGTTTAGAGGTTCTGCTCTTTATAAAAGGTTACTCAAACATCATAACTGTCTTTTTATATTCTTAAATACTTCTTGCCATGCATGTTCTGCAGCAAAATGCTGTTTGGTATTGAAGTGAAAAACATACCATCTCCTCCTTGCTCCTCCTCCCTCAATCTCCGGTCACAAAAGTTGGCAAGAGTCATGAAGGCCTCTACAATTCCATCCGTGTCTGCATGCTTGTGGCTGAAAGACTGTTCCTGTTCCTCTGCCCTGTGTGCAGCACTGCGTAACAGCTCCAGAGCACGCATGTGGAGCCCCTCCACCACCTAAAATTCACATAAGAGACTGGTGTATAGCTCCTACATTACATGAAGTATTTTTAAATATTAAACCGGTAATTAATTATATTGGCAATTCTGGGCTCATACTCTGGGCATAACGGTCTAATATATCAAATCTAGCAGAATGCTAAATTGCTATTGCAGTTTTAATGTTAAAATCTAGAAACCTTATATGTATTTTATGTTCATACAGAAATAATGTTAATACCACACAATTATAATAATATTTTTTAATAGTTGAACTTATATAGTGCTTGTCACAATCCCAAGTTTGATTATCATAGTCAAGGGGGGGAAATAATTGAAAAAAATGATAAATGTTTAATCTAAGGGGAAGAGCAATGACAGAGAGACTGGGGGAGAGAATTCTAAAGTTCTAAAGCTATGTTCCTGAAAGACCTGCCTCTGATAGAAGTGCAAAGTCTTGTGTGGGAACAGCCAGAAGAATCCTACTAGTAGACCTGAGAGAGCGAGCAGGGGAGTAGGGCATGAGGAGATCAGAAAGGTAGAGAGGAGTGAGATTATGGAGAGCTTTGAAGGGGAGAAGCAGTATTTTAAACTGGATACGAGACAGGACAAGTGATCAGTGTAGTTGGGAAAAAGATTGGAAGCAGAATGTTTTATACGAGTGAGAACCCCAGCAGTTTTACAAAGCAAAACAAATATAAAATTATAAATATAAATAGTATGTTTTTTTTTTTCATCCAACATTGTTCAAATGATCAAGGGATATAATGATGAATCCATTTATAGTATAAAAGAAGTGCTACCTGATCACTGGAAGTAGCTCTGGAAAGTTCAAGAACTCTCTGTGCTTTCTCTCCTCCGAGGGTCTCTAGAACAGAGGGACTGCACTGCACAGCATTCGCCAAAAGACTGAACGTGGTGCCCAGGAGGATCCTTTGGTCTCTGAACACACTGCCCACTGAGCCTTCACCCTGCCTTTCACTCTCCTCTACAAATTATACACAAACTCTCAGTCAAGACATGGTTTTGTTAAATACACTTTTGTGGTGTTTGACCACAATGACAGAAAGACTTTAAAAGGATGTTAAAACACAGAAGCAACTGATATTCAAAGTACATTCAATAACTGTAACAGAATGAGTAATGTAGGTCAGATCCTACCAAGCAGTGGGACAGTCTTGAGCAGGGAGCTAATTTGCTCGGCTGTTCCGATCGTCTGGCTCCTACGCTGAGTGAATTGGGTGAAGCAGTGAACCCAGCGCTGCAGCCATGCTTTCTCTGTCTTTGCTTCTCTGTGAAGCTCTTTTAACAGTTTGGTTGCCAGTGAAAAGTTGTTCTGACACAATATTAAAAACAGTCGTAAGAGTGGTTCTCTTTGCAAAAAGTATGAACTAAAAACTCAGTGTTCCACAATTAAAATGAGTGTTTATTAAATAACATAATAAATAATAATAACTAAAAAAATTAGGTAGTTCACCATCTCCAACATTTTCAGACATGAACTGCCATGATTAAGTTTTCCTTCATTAATTGTGTTCTCAAAAAATGGATGAGTACCTGTTTCAAAGCACCGTCTGTCATTTTCAGTTTCATATTAAACTTGCAGCGCTTCACCAGCACCCCTAAATCTTCAGTGCTTTCCTGCTCTGCTCCATCCACCTCCATACTGTTAGCAGGAGAAGAGCTGAGCTTCTCAAAGATCTTATCCAGGAAGAAACAACTGGTGTGGAGGGAGGGAAATAATTAAACACGCCTTTACAGTGCAGATCTGCACTGTAGGTAATGTACATGCAAACAAAATTTCAAGAAGATACCTCACCGAGATGTAATGATGTCATCCCAAACATTCATGGGGTCAATTTTTGCATCAGGATAGCAACTGGTCCACCTCTTAATCACATGTTTCAGAGAACATGCTGAGACTGGGAGAAAACAGCACAGTATTATGGCTGGGACTTGGCCCAGGAAACACAAAAACCCTTTAATTTAAAGTTCTTTTGAATAAATTTTTGTTTCACCATGTGAAAACTTTTTATACCATCTCCCCTCATTTCAGGGCTCCATAAAGTTTGGGACAGAGTAACAGTAGGTATATTAAAGTGGCCATGTTTAGTATTTAGTTGCATATCTCTTGCATGCGATGACTGATTGAAGTCTGTGATTCATAGACATCACCAGGTGCTAAGCAGCCAACTCCTGCTTGTTCTGGGAGCTGGTCCCTTTAAGTTTCCTATTTACCATGTTTAACAGATGAGCTGTTATGCCTGGGATTATGCGCAGTTCCTTTCATCTCCTCCTTGGGTCTCATCTGTCCATAACACCTTTTTCCAGAATTCCGCAAGATCTTTTAAGCACTTTTTCGCAAACTGTAATCTGGCCATCCTGTTTTTGTGGGTTGTGTCTTGCAGTGTAGCCTCTGTATTTCTGTTCATGAAGTTCATCATATCTCTGACAAACACACACCTGCCCCTGAAGACTGTTTCTGATCTGCTGGACAGGAGTTTGAGGATTTTAATTTGCTATATTGAGGATTCTTCCATCATCAGAAGTGGAGGTCTTCCTTGGCCTATCCGTCTTTTTATGATCACAGAGCTCATCAGTACATTCATTTATCTTAATGATGTTCCAGGAAATTGATTTTGATAATCCTAAGGTTTGACCGATGTCACAAATTATTTTATAATTTCTTTACTTCCATACAGCTATTCTCCTTATGTAGAAAAATGGCAACTACAGGCTCCAAATGCTAAAAGCAAACCTGTGTATCTCATCCCAGCACCAATGAAGCATTGAAAGCACACCTAAATAATCACAAATACATATGAAGCCATATGTCCCAACCATTATTTTACCCTGAAATTAAGGGACAGAATATAAAAATTGTTGTAATGTTTACATGGTGAAAGTAATATGTATGCAAATAGGGTAACTTAAAGTCTGGAAAGTGCAAAAAATAAATAACATTGAGGAGCAGAGAAGAATGTTTGTCCCAAACATTATGGAGGGCACTGTATATGTTTGTACCATTGACTACTTCCCATTGTTACACCACGGTGCATGTGATTCAGAATATTAAACAATAAACATTCTAACCATTCTATTTATACTTAAATTTACTTATATTTATTCAAGAGCTTTTATGGTTTAAATGGTTTTACATTTGACACTTAGTCCATTGGTAAATCTCACACAAAGCAGACACACTCGATAGTGTAATACATGCAACTAAATAATTGCAACTTTTAGTCACACATGACACACATCAAAGCAAAACCAGCAAACAAGTCAGTGTCAAACGAATGAACATTTCAGCTGTTTTAGTGTCTTATAAAAGTGTGACAAAAACCTGAAATAAAAGAACACGGGTGTCACTGTGGAATCTTTCATGATTAAAGTGAAGATTGCTGATTGCAAAAGTATAGATTGCTGTCTATATCCCCACTAGACTGAAACTATTGTTTGTGAACGCCAAGTAGTGGCTATGCAGGAGTGTGAAAATTAAGCAGCTACAGAAACAACTGTTCTCAAAAAAACAAACAAAAAAAGCAAACACAGACACTGAGAACACAACTGGGACCTTAATGTCCTGTGTTACATTTTACATGTTCTCTATAATGTAGTCTAATCAGAATCTGTGGCAGCATTAAAGAGCAATCCTTTATAGTTTATTAAGAGTTCAATCTGTCATTTTAAAAATATCACTGTTACTGTCAATACTGATATATTGTGATATATAGCATTACGTTTAAAAACGTATTAACATGTATTAAAAGTATTTAAAGTATATTATTAAAAGTATAGATATTATTTAAATAAGATAAGATAATCCTTTATTGTTCCACAAGTGGGAAATTTCACAAATTGATCTAAAATAAAAAAGACTTAATCTACATTATTTTCCTAATAATTAAAAGAACATGAGGTGCTAACCTTCGCCTGTGATGTAATGCAGGAAGTCCTGGATCTCTGTTAGAGCTTGGACTGACTGGAGCACAGTCAAACGACTGCGGTTTAGCAGAGGGTCGATACTAGAGTAGTTCTGTAAAAAGAACAATTTTAAATAACTCAATTTCTAAGTTCTCTACAAACTCAAAACTAAGCAGTGACATTAATATCACATATGAACATATGCACTTTTTAAACACTATTTCTGGATAAACATGGTCAAATATTTCACTAGATCTTTCAAGCAGATAAGGAAAGCCTAATTAAACAAATGAGGCAAATACTATACTTCTGAAATAAATATCCCAAATTACACATATAATAACCTTCAAATGAACTGCAAATCCTAGAGGCTCCCTGTCAAACCCTCAACCCCCCACTGACCTGCATGAAGACCTGCATGCAGTTGTTGGCATAGTACTTGGCTCGGTCATAGTCTTCTTGCAGGATGTACAGCAGACTCAGCTCTTGACTGTAGTGTGTTTCCATCACCAGTTTTCGTTCCTCCACCTTCATGGCAGCATCCACAAAGCTCAGTAGAGCCTGGTCCCTCTCCCCTAACTGCAGTTGTTTCAACATGCTGCGCATCATATGTTGCAGGTATGTTTCCTGTTAAACATTAAAAAGCACTTTAAAAACATTTTAGCTGATATTGAGTAGTTTTTTGGGGATTTTCAAAACCCCCAAAATATTTTCCTCTAAGTAAAAAAATAAATACAAATTCTACCTGATAAAAGGGATCCTCCCACATCTTATCCAGATTAACAGGACAGGTGTCTATATTGACTGTAGCACAGTACTGCAAAGACTTCCATTCAGTCAGCTGATTGTAGGCTTCTAGAGCTGCTATTTCCCAGAAGTCTTTCTCTGTGTCAATGGGCTCTCCATCCATCCACTCCTCAGTGTTCAGTGCCTGAGGCAAAAAAAATAGTGCAAATCACAAATCTGACATAAGTAGATACCTAAATAAATCTCTCTCAACTTTCCTGAATGTTTTTATGATCCACCGCCATGCATTACCTCATTGTAGAGTTTCACTGCCTCTGCATAGTCACTTTTCGCTTCTGCCTGAAGAGCGGTGCATGTAATGGACTTTGTGCCAATCTTTCCTCCAAAGATGCCCCTCACAACATCATAATCCCTTAAAGATCTATATAACCTAAGGGTGTTCAAAAAGAAAAAACAGTTCTAAGGACTAAGCAACATCTGTATATACATAAAAGATTATTAATTCAAATGAAAAAGACCAATTGTAGCAGAAAATCTGACAACATGCTGAAAACAGAAAGAGGTACTTGTAGCTTACTTTGCTAGATGAATCCATCTTTCTGTGTCAGGGGACAGTTCCTTCTTGCCTCGTGCCCGTTTGGAAGGAGGTTCATCAGGCATGTGGCTGGAGTGTAGCAGGCTCTCTTCCAGAAGGAGAATGCCCATGGGCTGCTGCAGACTAGCCAGACAGCTGGCACTTACACTAGCAGGGTAAACATCCAGTAACGCCCTGTGTTTGTAACACATGTCCTACAGAAAAAGCCATAGTCAATGTGTGGAGACTAAACTCAACACTGAAAACACAGCCTCATAAAATCCATAACCTAGTTGAGCAGCATGTAATATTTTCTATAGATCAGTGAAAAGTATTTTAGCTGTGCTGTCAGAGTTTTGTCTGAGCTCCTGCACTCAGACCATCATCACTCTAAATAATCCATAATATTGAGCATCCCTAACACTCTCTCTTTCTCTCCTTCTCTCTCTCTATCTCTGAGTTACTCTGAGGTACCAGCGATCCTGTTTCACTCTGCTGTCCGGATAATGGGGATGCAGATCCAGCTGTGACATGACACACCCCCCACACCTACTGAGCAGAGCCCATATGGATGGAACCACTTACCCGATCTCAACTCGGAGAACTACCTGCACACAAGGAACTGCAAATGTCTCTTCATATTGGACTTATTGCATCTCGTAGTTCTAACACTTATTTGTTCAGTTTTTTTTTCTTCTATCTGTTATCACTCTCCAGTGTCGACCAAAGGAGGATGGGTTCCTTTGGTTCCTTTTAAGGTTTCTTCCTAAAGTTTAGGGAGTTTTTCTTGCCTCTGTTGCCTTTGGCTCATTGGGGGCTCAGACCTGGATTCTATAAATTCTGCAAAGCTGCCTTGTGACAATGTTGGTTGTTAAAAACACTGTATAAATAAAATGGACTTGATTTGACTTGACAAACATTAAGTGGGAAAACCCAGTCACTTTTTAAGCCTCAAATAAAGCAATAAGACATGTATTAAACCTTGTCTTAGACTAAACTGCACAGGTAGAATATCTACATTTGAAATCCTTTGTAGTCTGAGATTAGCCTTAATGAGAGTCTGGGAAACTGACCCACAATCATACAATATCTTGGTATTTATATTTAACCTGCTGTCCCACACTGCCCACTTACCTGCACACAAGAAATAAAAGGTGGGAAGAAAATAGTGCTCTTGTGCAGAAAGCTGTTAATGTTCTGCAGAAGGTTCTTCTGTATTTCCTCCCTCTCGTTAGATGTCTTGGATCTACCCATCTCAACCAACACACCAGCAAACAGGGAGCTGAACAGCTGCTTGGCCAGAGTGGCATCTCTCTGAGGTGGCACAATTAATAAAAGCATGATCAATTTGCAATTTCATATGAGAAACTTTGGTGTACAGTTGGTGTAAAGACTGTGAATCAGCTTGTACTTGTGCTAGTGCTTGTAAAGGAGCAATAAGACTGCTGTGCTGGATCTGAATGTCTGGCAGATCTCCAACCCTGTAGCTCCGGTACAGAGTCACCTGAGCTTCTCGTTGTATCCTCTGGTCTGACCTTTTCTCCTGTTGAGCAAAGAGATAACAGATGAAGCAACAAAATACTATACAGTTACATAAACATAGTCAAACTGGTTCCAGAACATAATTTCTACCTTTTCTGCCTTTTGTGACTGGATTTCCCTCTTTGCAAACTTAATGCTCTCTTTTTCTTTGTCCTTCAAGAACCTTCGTCTCAGTCTTAAGATGTCGGCACGCTTTTCTCTATTGGCTGTAAAGAAAGAACACAAATATATTTCACTATAATAGACAGTGTGAACAGAGACAGTGTATGCTTAGAGTCTGGTATAATAAACTCCCTAAAAGACTACCAACAGACCTGCACTGCGGCTGTCTGTCTCATCAGTTGGAGCAATGAGATTTCTTGACCCAAAACCAGCACCAACAGCTCGCAAGGCAAGGGGCCGCTCTGTTCTCCTCTTCTCAAACACCAGCAAAGAGGACAGAGAGTCAGAGGACAGGGAATAATCTGCTAGTGTGTCCACACTGCTGCCAGTCAACCAGTTATATGTGGAACGCCGACCTGAAAGCATGTACAAGAGTTAATTTAGGTGTGGTCACAAACCATGAAAAATATTGACATCACTTGCCTAAACTTCCAATTTAATGTCCTATATATTGAATTATTACAAACTATTTACCAACAGACATTTTATTCAATATATGAAAAATTCTATAAATTTTTCTACAAAAAATCTGTAAAGTTAAAGTTAAAGTAACACCTTTGTAAAGTTATATACCCTGAGATCTTTACTTCTGAAATATAACGATTTCTGAGCATTAATTTATTTTAACATTCAAGACTCATTTTAGAATCTTTACATATTGGTTTCATATTACTAAATATACTGAATTAACACTTTTAAATGGTAGAGAATGAATGAACTGAAGTCAATCGCAAATTAGCAATTTAAAGAGAATATACCTGCACCAGTGGCTTGAGTCTGGGAAAAATCCAGAGAAGTCTGAGTGGCCCGGATTTGGCCCTTCATGCTGGCTACTTGTGACCTGGTGCTGTCTGGACCCTGGGTCCCTGCAGCCGGAGTCATCTGGGTCTCCATGAACATGGGTGTGAGGACTGTGCTCCGTAGCCGCCAGTTTGAGTCAATTGTGTAGTCCTGTGTCCAGAAAAATGCCATAGAACAATGAATGCGATGAGATGGAAGTGACATCACGTAGACTTCCACTTTTGCAAGTATCATCAGAATCCATAGAAGATTATTTCGAAAGTTCAAGGGCTAAAGTTCAGTTAGCCCTTTAGTTAAAGTTTCGTTTTTGACCATTTTTAGATAAACCTTTATATTTTTCTTACAGTGGTTTTTGCCTTGTCTCTCACCTATGGATACCATTTTGCAGAGTCTTTAGAGAGGCCCACTGTTCTTCTGGATTGCTTATTGCTCTCAAGGTGTAATGCTGGAGTCTTAGCAGATGAGACTGAAAATCTAATCTAATGTAATAAAACATTTATCAATAAAATTTGGTTCATTGGTCGACTGAGTGACTAAGGTGGCAATTACTTCACATTGGGTGATATAGGGACTGGTGAGTTTTTAATCCTTCAATACATCACAATATTGTTTGAAAATTAGTGTGTTTACTTAGGTTGTCTTTTGCTTTAAACTAACTTTGTTTGGAAGTCAGGAACAAAGTGTTTTATAAAAAAATCTAGAAAATCTAGAAAGGGGCAAATACTTTTTCACAGCACAATTTATACTGTATTTGGAATCCTTTCTGAACCTGTGAACCTAAAAAGGTTGAGTGCTTCATAATTATTATTGCAACAAACAATAAATAAAAAAAGACTATTCAAGTTCCCTAAACTGAATCTTAAACAGCTGGTCTATTGTACAGAAATCTTTCCAAGACCTTACCTGAAACTCGCACTCAGAGAGTGGAAACTCAAAAATGTTGCGAGCGTAGTCTGGACTTTGACTAGTCATTTCCAACAATAAATCTGTAGCCAGACTAAGGAAACGCTCCTCAATCCGAGCTGAGTATAGAGAACCCAGCACTTTCAGCATCCGCTCCAGTGTGGCAGGAGGCAATCGCCTCTCGTGACTCCAGAAGTTACGCACATACAGTCTATGAAATCACAGGAATAAAACATCAAAAGTCCATTAAATAGAATAGAAATGGCTAACTCTTTAGCTAGGGCACTGAATTAATAATGCTAAAGTATGAGAACTGGTCATATTACAAATGTAGTTGATGTAAAAATAAAATAAAAACAGCTATTTCTGCTTATTTTAATGCTTTTTATTTTCTAAATTTAAAATAATGGGAAAAAAAATGAAACAAAACATGAGGCTTGTGCATGTTTAGACATTTAGCATCTAGTAAGAAGACCTTTGGCTTAAATTGCAGCCTCCCAATTTTTGAATCTAGCTAATTCGCTAGTTCGCTTTCTGAATTTGTTTTACTTTAATTTGAATTTTTTCTTTTCCCTGGACGTATACCAGTATTCCAGTCTTGAGATGTTGAAAGCCTTTTAAAGACCTTAATGTAGCATTTCTGGAAATGATTCAAGGTCTAGCTATAATATCCAACCTCTTTTTTCACTCATTGTGGGATATGAATTTCCAGGATTTTGTTATTTAATATTGATGGTGGCATGATTCATTACACTCATTTAACAAATGACTGTGACTAAAGCCTGGTGAGCAAAATAAGCTCTGAAACCTTAAAAGAAGTAACATTAAGGGTTTGCCTGAAAGGATGTCCAAATATGTTGGTAAATGGCATTTTAATGGAAATCAAAACACGCCA
Source organism: Lepidarchus adonis (assembly GCA_037576955.1). Lineage (NCBI taxonomy): Eukaryota > Metazoa > Chordata > Actinopteri > Characiformes > Lepidarchidae > Lepidarchus > Lepidarchus adonis. Next base: position 15,151,928 of record JBBIGC010000013.1, on the reverse strand, counting down.
CAGGGCAGTGGTAGCCTAGATGTTAGGACCTTGCCCTTGGAGTCTAAAGGTCCCAGCCCAGGCACCACTGACGTATCTTTGAGCAAGGTACTGTCCCGCTACACTGCTCCCTGCATGCCTTCGATAGCTGCCCACTGCTCCATGTGTGATAGGTTAAATGTAGAGTTTAACAGTGGGGCACGTTCTGCATCAGTCACTTTCACTTTCATGTCATTTGACCATGGGTCACCAGAGTTCTTTGTATTAATGTTTGTTAAAAGGAAATCTACAGTGAAGAAATCTGTGGTACAATGTGTGCTGTACTTACTGTAAGCCTTGATTTTCATCTGTCAACCCTTGGAGGAGCGTTTCTTTGGCTGCGTTGAGTACATCCACAGATGTACTGTCCTCCCTGCTCTCAGAATCACTGGGAATATAAAATTACAGGAAACGCTCAACTTGATATAATTCATTTCAGACCTGCTTTTCATTTCATCCAGACATTTACGTAAACAGGACAATTCTAGTTACCACCCACTTCTTTTTTAAAACCTACACTATTGCAGACAAATTAAGCAAAAAGTCATAAAGTGAGAATTAATTCTGTTAAAGGTAATGAAACGGAGCCTGAGTCACCACATAAACTGAAAACTGGAGGAACAAGAAAAAAGGTTGGGGCAAGGGAGCTGAAATTCAGAGAGCAAAAGAAAAATGATCATTAAAAAATTTGTTTACAGTAGGAAGGATGGTACTGAAGACAAAGGTGAGAAGCTGGAGGGGGCAGAAGGCACCTGTAGTTATCCTGGATCCACATGAGAATATCGTACATCCTCTCTCTGCATACAGGTGAGGGGTGAGAGACAAATGCACTAACAGCCCCCAAAATCTCTTTCAGTTCTTCAGGCTTGAGAATGGCCAGGATTTTATGCACAATGTCCAGGCAAACCCGCTGCCTCGCCTCATCTCTGAAAAAGTAATTGCATAATATTAATACTGCTTATAAGACTAGCTTATGTGAGGGTTGATTTCTTGGCCATATATTAAACTGTGTCTATATAATGTCAAACAAATCTGAGTCAAAGCTTAGGTTTAATCTAGGTCTGCAAAACCACCCAATTTCAATATTACAATTTACATTCTCAGAAAAATTGTATAATTTCAACTGAAGCTTGCAGTAAGAAATTGAAAAGAATGTGCATAATAATAATAACAATAACAATAATAATAATAATAAAAAAAATAGTTATAGCACCTTTATCAAACCCAAAGTCACTTTACAGAGGCAAAAGGTAGTCAATAAAAATAGAGAACACTAACAGGACCATCTGTTTTTATCTACATAAAAAAGTCAGGAGTTGGAAGAAAAGGTGAAGTACTGGGAGAATGTTTTTTTATTTTCATTGATGATAGATAAGAGGCATTGTGAAGGTTTTGTGGGGGAGAATTTCAGACAAGAACACTGATCTGCTTCCATGTGACTTAAAATTTGTGAACAAGGAGCAGGCCAGTGTCAGACCAAAAGTAATTCAGAAAAATAGAAAGGAGCAATATCATGGAGGGCTTTGAAGGTATTGAGAAGTAGATTGTATTGAGTATGAAAACGTTGGTGGACAAATATTATTAATTTATTATTATTATCATCATCATTATTATTACTGAGGTGTTTAATTCAGTCAAATATAGCTGGACACACCTGTGGGCCATAATTTGGGTGATGTTCTTTGTTCTGAGGTGCATGAATATATCAGGAATGGTGTCAGCACAGCTAAGGATGCACTCCAGGCAGTGAGTCTTCAACACGCCATGTAGTTTTGGCATCAGGTAAAAAATTGCATTCACGAAGCTGTGACACACACATACAAACACAGTTTCTCTGACAGAACAGTTCCAAAGTCAACAGTTAATGAAAACCTCTGATGTGCAACTCAGCTCACCGAGGTACGAGAGGTGGAAAGTGTCTGGACACTTTGCTCAAGCATATAACAAATTTGTCACTTAGATCCTTCTTCTTCAAATCCATCAGCTTTGCAACAGTTGCATCGAACAATGGACCATGGTCTTGCTGTAAGACAACAAACATTAACAAACATAAACGTAAACATAAACACCAGAAAAAACACCACACATGAACAGCTGATGTACACATACATTTTCCTTGTCTTTCATGTAGTGTAGTGTTAGCCCGATGATCTCTGCTGCGGCAGAGTACACTTCTTTATATCTGATGAAGGACAGGTTGTTGGCTAGTGACTGGAAGTACCTGTAACAGTAGATGTGTGAGATTAACTCATCATTCAGTAAGTTATTGCAGTAAATCAAAGTTCATAGAAAAAAAATCACTGCATCTGTTCTTTAATATTTCATTCAGCATTGAACACATTTCTTCCTGACAAACAAAAGATTCCTTCCTCTTTTATCAGAGTTGTGGAAATGTGTGTTTACCTGTCATGGTCAATGCCACAGCCAGCATCATATGGGGGAAGGTGGTTGGCCAACACTATACCCAAGAGCTGCAAGCCAACAGAGTTATCTTTACTGTTAGGATCCGTTCCAGAAAAACGCTCAAATATCAAACTGCAAGAAAAAAAAATCAATTTTTACACAAGCATAGGTGGCAACTATAAAGGAAATAAGACACTGCAGGTAAAAGATACATGTAGTTCTCTAAAAGCCACTTTAATAGAAAGTATGATTTTAATCGCCCTGTATAAGGCCGGGGCAACTTTAAATAATGTCTAGAATATTGTTTAACAGCATCTAAATTAATCTCTGGTGAATCTACAACTTGTTTGTCTATAACACAGTGACAATATCCAAGTGTGTGCTGGATATCATAGGATACCTTATTACTGAAAAGTGGGACATGACTAGCCCAGAATACTTCCATTGTACAATACAGATGGAAGTATTTGCTTTGTGCAGCAAGCAAACAGCAGCATTTGCAGTATGATATATTGAGATGTTGCTGGGATGTACAAATCTAACGTTTTTAAAGTGTCTCTTTCGGCAGCATTCAACAGAGTTCAGTTTTCTCAGTGTTAGAGTGTGTATAAAGGCCATGTCTCCACTTACGATAGTTTCAAGGTTCAATCGGGTCATCAGAACACATCTCCATTGTAAGTCAAGGACTACATGTATACCCAAATTACACACAGCCAGAGCCCAACTTAATTAAATTTAGAAAATATACATTTCATACTTGTATGGAATGTGCAGACAGTCTTTCCAACATTCCACTATGGTGCGAATGATCTCCAGATTATGCCTGAACACAGCCCTTTTGGTATGGAAGCAGTTTTTCATCAGAAAATCCATCAGACGATTGGCCAGGACTTCATCTCTTGTGTTACCCTGAAGTGTAAAATAATAAAGAACATGGAACAAGTATCACAGTCAATAAAGTGTACATACAGTATACATAATAAATAATAATAATGCATTTAATTTTTAAAGCACTTTACATTAAAAATCTCAAAGTGCCTCACAGAAGCGAAGTAATAAAACAGACAAAAGCAAAATTAAAACAGACAAAGGCAATAACAAAACAAACACAAGCAA
>JBBIGC010000013.1:15120523-15138239 GCA_037576955.1 Lepidarchus adonis | reverse complement strand
TCAATACAATCTTCTAAGACATAGAAAACAGTGTAAGTGCTACAACAGTGCATATAAGTGCCACAACATTTCCACCTTGCAGTTCACTCTGTGTATCTCATTTACATTTTTGACGTGGTGCGGTTGTCCCTATTGCTTGTACACTTTTTCTACCACATCTTGTCCTTCCCTTTGCCTCTTTATTAATGTGCTTGGACACAGAGCTCTGGGAACATCTAGCCTCTTTAGCAATGACCTTTTGTGTCTTGCCCTCCTTGTGCAAGGTATCAGTGGTCATCCTTTGGACAACTGTCAAGTCAGCAGTCTTCCCCATGATTGTGTAGCATACAGAACTAGACTAAGAGACCATTTAAAGGCTTTTACAGGTGTTTTGAGTTAATTAGCTGATAAGAGTGTGGCACCAGGTGTTTTCAATATTGAACCTTTTCACAATATTCTAATATTCTGAGATTCTGAATTTGGGACTTTCATTTGTTATAATCATCAAAATGAAAAGAAATAAACATTTGATACATCAGTCTGTGTGTAATGAATAAATCTAATATAAAAGTTTCACTTTTTAAATGGAATTACTGAAATAAATCAACTTTGTCTTGATATTCTGATTTTATGACCAGCAATTGTACATCTTGTGTAGAAGCAACACTGCATTTCAGAAAAAGAACATCACACCTACTAAAATATGGTGGTGGTAGTGTTATGGTCTGAGGCTGTTTCGCTGTTTCAGAACCTGGAAGACTTGCTGTGATAAATGGAACCATGAATTCTGCTGTCTACCAAAAAATCCTGAAGCAGAATGTCCGGCCATCTGTTCGTGACCTAAAGCTGAAACTAACTTGGGTTCTGCAGCAGGACAATGATCCAAAACACTCCAGGAAGTCCACCTCTGATTGGCTGAAGAAAAACATAATGAAGACTTTAGAGTGGCCTAGTTAAAATCCTGACCTGAATCCTATTGAGGTACTGTGGCATAACCTTAAAAAGGGGGTTTATGTTTGAAAACCCTCCAATGTTGCTGAACTACAACAATTCTGCAAAATTGAGTGAGCCAAAATTCCTCCACAGCTGTAAAAGACTCATTGCAAGTTTTGTTGCTGCTAAGAGCCCATCCAGTTATTAGGTTTAGGGGGCAATTACTTTGTCACACAGAGCCATGTAGGTTTGGATTTTTTTCTCCCTTAATAATAAAATCCTTCACTCATAAATGCATTCTGTGTTGTCTTTGACTGATATTTAAATTTGTTTGATGATCTGAAACATTTAAGTGTGACAAACATGGAAAAAAAAGAAATAGGAAGAAGGGCAAGCACTTTTTCACACCACTGTAGCATGTATGCTGTTGATACACTTGTATTCCTGACTTTCTTGAGATAAAATGCTATAATCCTGCTATAATCCTGCTAGGACAGCAGTCTGTTAATAGTAAAAAAAAATCTGTTACCAGGCAAAAGTGGGACGAACTCAAAGAAGAGCTCCATGCACTTGTGCCGACACTCAGTTTGTGGACGCCCACACTGGGTCAGCAGCCACATGACCACATTGCGGAGACACACTGTCTGCTCTGGAGGGAAGCCTCTGTGGATCATGAAGAAGCAACACAGATAGTCAAAAAACGAAAAATTAAAGAAATTCTAAATTAAGAAATAATTTGGTTTTTCTGTGAAGGTCTTAACAATCTCATACCTAGGCGTGCGTCTCTTGGTATTCTGATTAAGGGAATCTGCCTTTTGTTTCACTATCCTCTTAAGGTGGTCTAAAGCACTGCAGCACTGTTGAACAGTTCCTGGTGATAAAATAGCAGAATACACAGTATAGAGTAAGGCTGTTAGAATGGGGTTCAGAAATCTAGTGCAGAATATACACAATTAAATACATTAGGTTTCAATCATAAGTTCATTCATCCAAACAGCTTATCCATTTCAGGTTGCAGGGAAGCTGGAGCCAATCCCAGCTGACTATGGGCCCAAGGTAGGGTTCTCTCTGGACAGGAGGCCACCCAATCACACAGCAACACAGAGGCAGGCAACAATTCACACACCTGCAGCTATGGGCAATTTAGAGTGGCCAGTCAACCTAAATCACACACCTTTGGACAGTGGGAGGAGAGGCCATGTTTTTATACTTTATTTTTACTTATTTATTTTTCCATATCCTCAAGGAGGTGCTCAGCATTCACACTTTTTAAACCAGTGATACTCCAAGTCCTTGTCTCTATTCTCAACCCCAAAGGTTAGGCATCTGTGATGTTTAAACAGTGTTTAAAGAGTGAGCCACATCGTATACTACTGTTACAGTAGTCCCTCATTTTCCTGCATATTGCAAGGTGAATTTTGTGTAGAATTCAGAAATATCACATTTATAGTGAGTACTGGAATGTACTGTATACTAGAATAGCCTATGTCTATATTTTCATTATTGTATGTATTACACTATCCCAACCTGTGCCTGCACTGTTCTTTATATTTTCAGTAGATTACACTAGCCTAACCTACACTTTCTCTTTTGCCATTCACATGAGGATGCCATTATATATAACAGTGAACGCAAAATGAGAGCCACAATATAGCAGGGGACTACTGTAACAGCTTGCAAAGAAAATATACTGATCTGTTCAACATGACAACAACATGAGTTGCTAATAACAATAAAAAATAAGCAGAAGTGGCATGTTGTTTCCTCCATTTGGTAGTTGTCATTTGTATGTGAATATTAAAATAGAATTGTGATTTGAACGGCCCTAAAACTTTATGTCAGCTCGTGTGGGGATAACTTAAAGAACAAGAAAGAACTTGTCACTTACCCAAAGATTTCTCATCCAAGTGCGCTAAAGCCAAGCTCTCCACAAACACCACCAGCACCTCAAAGACAAACTGCTCCACAAGAGAGTTTTCCTCTCTGAGAGAGAAACAGAGGACTTCAGACAAACATAGAAGAATAACTACAGCTAAACAAAAATGTGACTGGACTAGGAATGTAATGATACACATATTAATTGCCTTTACAATTTTCCATATATATTTTGTGTTCCAGCAGAAGACTTAAGCATAATCCCTGTCAGCACAAAGAATCCCCAATTAATTAAAATGCTTGTATTTAAATTAGACTGTCAGGATTTTTCCACCATTTAGCTGAAACACACCTGAAGTGCCTGTAGATGTTATTGAAGGCCAGTGCTGCTCCCAGTCTCTTGAACACATTGGGATGCAGGGCCAGGCTGTATATGCGCTTGAACAAGGACTTGATATTGGCGGGGCTCTTCTCCTGCTGTTTTGGGGTAGTTTGTTTGATTGACCATTTTACAAACTCCTGGATGCACCTTCCACTGAAGTCCCTCAAAGTGCTGTCCAGCGGATTCACCACTCCATCCTGCATTTAAAAGTCTGGGCTAGGTAATTTATTTAAAAAGTATTTTTTCATATTTCTTGAAATCTGTTCCACATCCTGATAACAATGAATAAATTGATTTTTCTTACAACTAAAAGAAAAAAAAATAGTCACTTGGTGCAGCGTCAGGTCTGTAAAAAGCCTGTAAATTGTGCCTGTCTGCCTACCTACCAGCTTACTTGGTTGGATACAGCAAGAATAAAAACCTAGAGTGAACCTTTTTTCCATGATGGCAACAATTGTGGTGTTTTGGAGAAATTAGGGGGGGGATTCTCCAGAATCACCTACTGTACCTACAAACTTATCAGGGTCACGTCTTCAATTCATTCATGTTTCTCAGCAAAATAACTTGTCATAGACACATTCTGTGTACAGTTAACAGAAATATTTACCAGAATGGCTTCTAGCACTGCCACTGTGTCCTGGCTCTCAAACTTTTTGTTGTTGGTGAACCAATGGATCAACTGCATCACCAAAGGCTCAAAGAGTTGTCTTGCAACCTAAAACAATTGTGCAACTTCATAAGTAAATCCCTTGTATGTTTGGTGTGTATTCAGCTTCAGCATACTTTAATACAGTAAAGGAAAAATACAGACTTGGTCAACATCACAGGCCAGGCGTAGGAGCACAGGGAAGACTCGTTTGTGAAGTTTGTACATGGGAGGAGTGGAGGTCTCCCCCTCGGCCATCTGAACTCCTTTCCCCACCATATACACCACCACACTGTGGAGGAGCTCACATGCCGCTACCTGAACAAACAGAAGAGAAACTTCTGAGAGACAGATCACCAAATACATATAGATACAATTCCATTTCACTTCCATATGAGCATTTTCCTTTTTACTAAAGTTGCATTTTTGCATTTATAGTTTAATAAACAAATCTTCTACTCCTTCTTCTTATTGCTATTATCATTATTATAAAAATCAATAATAACAACAACAACAATAATATTAATAATACAATTATTACTATTATTATTATTATTATTATTATTAATAATAATAATAATAATAATAATAACACTAAAAATAGGTGAAAGGAGAGGAGGAAAAGAAGAAACACTTTTTTTAACACCAATGAAGCACAGTTTTAAAGAGATTGTGCAAGAGAGTTTCAGAATTTAGGGACAGTAGCAGAGAAAGACCTGTCACCTATAGCAGAAATAAGGGTATGGGGGACTGTCAGAAGATGACCTGAGGGAGTGAGAGAAAATGATCATGACATGTAAGTACGAAGTAGCAAAATTGTGTGGGGCTTTGAAACTGACAAGAAGACATTTACATTTAATACGGGACTGGACTGGTAACCAGTGAAATTGAAAAAGAATGGAAAAGATGTGGGATGAGCATTTGGGAGGAGTGTTTGCTGACTGAGAACTTTTTTTTATCTGAATTCAGAGTTCTGAATATACAGTACTGTGTGTTTGGATGGATCTAAAAGGAAGACCAGTGAAGAGGGAATTAAAGTAATCTGAGTATTACAAGCTTATGTTCTATGTCAGTCCCCTGACCCCACACGTAAATCTGGGGAAGCGTGATGTACTGTGGTGTATTTTATACTAAACATGATTGCCAGGTTGGACACAAAGACAAGAGGATTGATGTAGAGACTGTCAATCAAAGAATCACTGAATACAACTAATGAAAATAGCTGTGGTTTACACCCACACAGAGGAACCAGAGATGGACAGACGGAAAAATGAAGTGATTGCAGTGATTTTTGAGTTTCTAAAACACATACAACTTTAAAAAAAGAAACGTCATTAGCAACAGGATATAAAGCGCAACTGTGATGCGTATAAAATTAGCAACTATGCTGAACCTGAAATTTCTAAAGATGTTATTTAATAAATAATGGCCATACCTTAGTTTGTCTGTCACTGGAGGAGAGTGCAAGTTCTGTGATTCTTGGCAAGAAAGGGTCAAAATAAATGACAGGCTTGATATCTTTAAATGGAACAGCGAAACTTAGCCTTTTCTCACTGTCCCATGCCACAAACTGCTTCATCATATCCTCTGCAGAAATGGCTATAAGCAAAAATGATACACAGTTTATGAGAAATACAGAACAATTAACTACAGATGCACAATGATAATCTACTTGGCCAATACTGCCCCAGATTTGTGTGACTCAGTCCAAGTTATTTTTTATTTCACCTTTTTTAGCTTATAGAAGTAGATGTAAGTTACATTAATTTGCTAAATTTGTAACCCAGGTAGGTGTTCCCATTTTTAAAAATATATATTTTTATATCAGCGTTGGTATTGGCAGATATGTACATGGAAAATAGTGAATATCAGCATCTGCTTACAAATCACCAATCGATGGATCCCTACAATAAACACTCAAAAAGTCTTATAGAAAAATGCAAGACAGTGCCAAGTAAGAAAAATGTCAGCATTTAAACAACAGTATCAAAAGCTACAACAAAAGATTCATCATTTCACGCCAAGGGCTAAAATGAATTTAAAAAAATTACTTCTCTTTGTAATGAATCATGCAGTTGGGCTGTAAACCTGAACAGTATGGTTAAATACACAAAGAAAATCGTACTGCAAAATATCAGGATGCAATAAGAGTCATGTTTCACATCCTTACTCACAGTTCTAAAAAATAATAGCTTTATTTATAACCTGTAACGAGGCTTCTGTTAAGCTGTCCTCCTAGATGACCTAAAAGTTGCACCACTCGCCGTTGTACTGCAGCGATGGGAGACTCGTCATCCTGAAGAAGAAACCAAGTTAAAATCTGAAACTTAACTGAACAAACCTGGCTTTCACATCTAGCAGCAAAGCATGAGCAATTTTTAATTGTTAATTAGTTCAGAATTGTGTGCAAAATAAAGCCTCAGCTTGCTGTAAAATGGTCTGTGGGTTTCCTTATTAGTTATTGTAAGATGGTCAGGATCAATGCAGAGAGGAAATAATAACCATTGGGATTACCGTGGGCAGGTGTCTGGACTTCTTCAAAAGCCTCATCATTACTTTGCCGTACCCCTTCTGAGTTCCCGATGACACAAATGTAACATTCATACTGCTTTCGTCTTTATCTGACACAAAGACATTTAAAGAAAAATGTCCTTTATTATTTCTCACTGGTGGAACAAACTGCCCAACCACATCAGAGCTGCAGAGTCTCTCTCTCTACGTTCAAGAAGCTCCTCAGCATCTAAGCCCATCATATACAATCTATCTCTACCTAAATACTGACTAGAAAATGTACCACTTATAGCTCCTGTTGTAGCACTTGCCATCTTAAAATCTTATTTGTAGCATATAATGATGTACAAAAGTGTCACCCAAATGAACAAATGTAAATGTACAGTAAATCATTATATTTGTTTATGTAAGTTTCAGTTTAAAGTAAGCAGAAATAACAAATAACAAAAGATAGCATCTATGAACAAGGGTTAAAGCAAGACGAGTAACTGAATCTGTGCATTGTGTTAAGCTAATTGAGCCTTGGTACTCTGAATTCGACCTCACCAGTAGCAGAGGATGTTTTAAGGTAGCCATCCAAGTGAGGCAATATGTCTGCATAGTGAGGGTGAATGGTGGAGAAAGGGATGTGGGAGGACCAGGACTCCAGAGCATCCAGTGCCACAGTGGCCAGAGGAGTGTGGCTCAACCCGAGTCGTAGAGCAGCCTGATCCGTGACACACGCACACATGCAGACACACACACACCTCAGATTAGTGCTGCATCATAATTTGCAGCCTCAGTTTACTTTTAACCAAGTAACTAGATGTCTGCTCAACTGAATCAAGGAAACATGGCACTCTGCAAACTAGCCTATAGTTCAGACAACATGAAAGATTTGTGGTTGATTTAAAGGGACTACAATGTTGTGAGAACTGGAAACATTATTCTTTTATATTTAGATTTATTAAACTCCTATAGCTTCAATTACTAGAAATTTAATTTTTACTGGAGTTTCTTGTATATGCTTTTATTTCTATGCATCCTGCTGTAATATTCTGTACACATGCCTGAACAAATGTCAGTCCACATCAAATGGATGTGCAATATTTAAGTGTAAAAGTACTTGTCATTTATTTCAATGTCTACTAACAGATATTAACTAAAGTATCATGTGATTGTGAACATATGCTTCTATATGTATCGAAATGTATTTAAAGTTTCCATTTGTGTGCATACTTTTGCTGATCAGGCCGGGTCCACTAGGTGCCAGTATACAGATCACAAACAGCCGGAAGAATTGAAACCATGAAGCAGTGAAACCAGTGCCTGTGTGCATGTGTGTGCGTGTGAGGGTGAGCGTGCGAGAGTTTCTCTGTACAACACCCACAGCAGGAATGAGAGAGAATGCACTAGATGAATGTTTCACAGACCTGGGCAGATAAACTGGGAAAGATGACTTGTATGCAGAAACAAACAACAACTCCAGAACTGAAATCTATACCATTAACATCAGAGCTTATCCATACTCTGCTCTTTAAAAATTGTGCCCCAGGGCCTGTTTAATACTGGGTTTTGGTACCCAGCCCTACTTATGAACAACAAAAAATTTTGTTAACATTTTCAATAAGTTTTTCAATCAGTTCTTTGATTTCAATGTTTTTCAATGCAAGGTACAAAACACAATATAACATGTCATTATTTCATGCTGTTTTGTGTTCACATTTGCCTGTACTACTATGATACTACAGTAAAAATGAGTTTGGTGTCTCATTAAGTTACAAAGTTGTACAGCCATCCAAAGTTACACTGTACAGGTGAGAGCCTACGGCTTCTCAATACTGGCTGATACTTACGCTTAACTAAAGTATTGTTCAAACACACCCACCAAACCTGGAAATGAACAGATCAATTTGCTGAGAAGGATAATCATCACACAGTGGCAGTTCATCTTCATTAGAACTTGCCATACCAACCCTTCACCAAAGAGCAAATGAAATACTTCTGATGTTAAATTGAGCGTGTTCTGGTCCAACCTGTAGTACAGGGACGTAGGCTTTGATATCCAGAGCCACCATGTCAGGATGAAGAGACAGCACAAAGGTCAAACAAGCAGCCAGGAGCTCATCTTTATACTGCTTGATACGGACACACACCTTTGGGGAACATCATTGATTATACTTAGCAGCAGCGCAATCAACATTCAGACCACAATAACAACACAGTGACAGAAAGAAATAAGAAATATTACTGACAAACTAAGGAGAGTCAAACATCAATGGATGTGGCTGATATTTCAGTACTTAGACTAGAATAAGCCTCATACCTCCTTCCCAAATTTTGACACAAGTGCAAAGCAGGCACGTCCAGCTGGAGTGCCTTCAGTAATGCTCTTGGGTCCCTCACCCTGTAGAAAAAAGATAAATAAATAAAAAGAAATAGCTCTGATAAAACACTGACCAAGTAATTGACTGATCAATCAATGAGGGTATTCTGCAAGGAAGCAGGCCACATAATTTACCTGAAAGTACTTGATTTTCTTGGCAATGGTCATAGCAAGAGAGAGGAGCTTATAAAAGCCGCTGACCAGAGGGAAGCGTATGGATTGAATGATCAGCTCATGGCACAGAGGATACATCCACTGAGCACAATACTCTGGGTTCTTTGAAGGCAGCAGTTCACTGTAAGACCACATGATGAGCAATTTATACAGTCAGTCAAACCAATTAAATATAATAACAGTTAAACAAAATCCTTGGTCAAATGACATTTAAAATTTTTTAAATGAAAATAAATACACATCCTCTGGAGAGAACACACTTCTGTTTGATCAATTACCGGTTGTGTCAAATTTCATATATTGGGGAAAAACAACATAAAATATCATTTCCAATATGTTAAAATAAATATAATTAGTATATAACAAATCTTTATTTACATTTAATAGAAATACACATTTATATAAATATTGAGTAAAATAAATAGAAATTGTACACTCAACTTTTAAGTACGTTTTACACTTCACTTGACAACTAGTTTCCTGATAACTTATTTTAACTTATTTAAAAAAAACTTGAAAAAACATGAACATGTATGTTACACCTGAAGCACAGTTAATTCTCTTACTTTGACCAGTATACCATGAAATATAAGATGTCTGCTAATATGCTAAAGGAATAGAGTTGAGCTGAGATCAGTACCTGCAAAAGTCCACCAGATTGATAAAAGCCGTGAAATCTTTGGGTTTGTTAGGCATCAGATTAGAGGTGGGGTCAGAAGAGGGGATAAGAACAGAGCCCAGATTGCTTTGTCCCTGAGAAAGAAATAAATAAAATAAAAACCACCTTAGGTGAAACTATTACATGTTACTTTTCCTCACAGAAAAGATCATTGAAGAAGCTACTACTTTGTGTCTATACTTAACTCTACCTCATCTTCTGCATTCACTTTCTGCACAGAAAGATCAAGCTTCTCAACAATCTTCATAACAGATTGCACCAGTGCATCATATAAGAGCCTGTTCAGAGCCTTCAGGCTGTAGCTCTCGGCCATTGCAAATCCATCAAGAAACCCAGTGTCCTGGACAAGAAAGCAACATTTTGAATAAAAACACATACCAAAAAGAGATCAAGCTGTTAAAATTTATAATGGGTGAGCAAGTCTGAAGCCCAAGTTGATAATGTACTCACCTTCAGATTCTCACAGTCTAAAAGCCCCTTGAAAAGGTCCAGATAATCCTTGCATGACGGAACCTTCCACTTCCCAGAGCGGACCAATGTGGGTTCTACAGCATTCTCCTCAGCAGCACTCCCCTCCTTCACAGAACAACATGTGTTATAGTCAATGATTCCCCTTAGATCAGGGGTGAGCAACTCTAGTCCTGGAGGCCAGTGTTCACAATTTGGTGTTCCCTGCTCAGACACACCTGGATCAACTCACCTGCTTTAGTGATTGCATTTGAGGAGGGGAACTACCAAACTATGCTAGACACCTGTCCGGACAGAATTTGCCCATCCCTGACTTATAGTAATATGCTAAAACACAAAAGCCAATCCTCTAAACCAAATGACCAGTTGCTTAAACACATTTACTAAATCTAGCAATCATTTTCCAATATCATAAACACATCACATGAAGACACAATTCAGTTCTCATAAATCTAAACACATTTTTCCTTGCTAAAACACAAGTTGCAACTCTGCTCATATTCTCAAATGAAAGCTCATGTAATGCAAAATAAATACTTGCCACAGTCAGCAATATTTGAACACAATGAACACACCTGGCGTCATTCATTACACACAACGACTCAAAATTGAAGACACTTGTTGCTAATGCTGTGACCACATGTATAAAAGCAAGTTCAGAGCACAGTTTGCTGAAGATTCCAAACAAACACAATGGATGAAGGCAGAGTCAGGGGAAGAGGAATTCGAGTCAGAGGAGGGAGAAGAGCTGGCCATGGAAGAAGAGGAGCAGGTCAATGAGGAAGAGGAGTTCAAATCAGAGGAGGATGAGGAGCAGGCCAACGAGGAAGAGGCCAACAAGGGAGAGGAGAAGGTCCAGGAGGGAGAGCAAGACAACATCACACCATCATTACGAACGAGGTGCGATCAACAGTCATTGACCATGTCATTGCCCATGGCATGACAATGGCTGAAGCAGGACTAAGAGTCAGTCACCGTGGCACCATTATCAGGGCATTCAAACACAACAACAGGTGTTATACTCTATTGCTTTCTTTGTCACAAGCCTGTGAAAGTAGTCTATTGGTTTCAAATCAATTGCTATTGTAAAACATGTCAATTGACAACACTTTTCTTTCTTTAGAGTTGAAAGAATGCCACATAGATGTGGGAGGGTTGCCATATTTACAGCTGCACAAGAAACCCTCATTGTGGATATGGTTCTAGAGTACAACTTCATCAGATTCCAAGTAAGTATACATCCATGTTCACAGTACAGTTAGTGGACCTACCGTGTTGCTCAGTGGCCTACATTACTTCTGGACAATACTGTGCTACCTGATTGACTACTGTTCTTAACAACTGTGCACTTTGACATTTTCTCAGAGGATATTACAGTTGGACGCGATGGTCAGACCTCATGAGTACCTCTTCCTGGATGAGGCTGGCTTCAACCTGCCGAAACGAAGGCAAAGAGGCCGTAACATCATTGGCCAAAGAGCCATCACTGACGGGGGGGGAGGGTAATATTACTCTTTGGGCGGCCATGGGTTCAGAGAGGCTTGTCCACCAGCATGCTGTCCTTGGATCTTAAAACACCCAACGTCTTCTAGAGGAACTAAAAGACATCCTCCTGGACCGGCAACAACAGCATCCTGGGCCCACACATTACATTTATGTGATCATTTGGGACAATGTCCACTTCCACAGAACAAACAAAATCAGAGAGTGGTTCACCACCAACAGTAACCACTTTTAAAATGTCTGTCTGCCACCCTACTCCCCTTCCCTGAACCCTATAGAGGAGTTCTTCTCATCGTGGAGATGAAAGGTTTATGACAGACAACCATACACTAGAGAGAACCTCCTAAAGGGCAATAGAGCTGGCCTGTGTTCCAGGGCATTTTTCCCACGGTGCCTGGCAAGAGACAATATAGCCTGCAATGTGGATGAGGTGTTGTGGCCCGATGCAGCTCAGCGACATGATGGCGCACATTGATTGTGGTGTGTGTGTGGAGTAAATAAAGTAAATAAAAAAGCTTCACACCCTGATCATGTTTTCAAGAGTAGGCTACAGTTGTGTGCAATAGATTCTGTTTTTGCATTGAGTTGTGTTACAGTAGTGTACATGCAGAATTCTCTATAGATTTATACTTCATATGAAACTCACAAGTCTAAATGTCTAATCCAAGAAGATCCATTACTGTAAAGTTTCTAAAAATATGCATTGGCAGTTATGAAACAAAGAACCTTCTCACAAAATGAGCATTGTGTTTTCAATTGTTTTGCTGTAGTGTGTAATGATGTGTATAGTGTTTACATTTTTGAAAGCTTCAAGCTGCTCTTTTGGTGTGAAAGTTTGAGTTTTGAAGTGAGAAAGTGTGGTTGTGTTTATGTAGCTTTAGAAAAGGGTGTTGTGAAGGAAACATTTGTGAAATGTGTTTTAGCATTTGAGAAAAACTGCAATCTAAATTTTGGAAACCTCTTTAAAAATGTAAAAAAAAATGTCTGTGAGTGTTATTACACCTACCGTAACCTATAGATCTAGATTGACAAGACAGTTGATATTGTCAGATTAAACAAACATCAAAATGAATTACCTCAACTTGAACAAGTGGTTTGGAGCACACCCGAATCAGTCCTTGGTAAACTGTGTGAAAAAGAAGAAATGTCAGTGTTGACAGAGCTGTTCTAGAGCTGTTGCATGAGACCTTCCCTTCAGCTGAATCTTACCCACAGAGCTGGTGAAACTCCAAAGGACTGGACCCTTGACTGCCATGGCAATGAGCACCTTGATGATGGAACGGCATGTGGCATACTGCATCCTCTGGCTGTAATGTGGGAAAGTGTCAATCTGAACCACCAAGAGGCGCTCCAGCACAGATGTGTACACTTCAGGAACCTGAAACATGTTAAAAAAACATTAATGCATTGGAGATGAATCTGAGGGAGGCCAAAATACACACAAGACCATATAATGTGCGATCAAACTACTGTGCATCTTAAATCAGTGTACATGAATATAGTGCTGGTGTAGAAAACTGATGAGAGAAAAGCTGCTGTCCCATACCCTGTCCAGGTGGATCAGAACACTAGCTATGGAATCCAGGAAACTAGGAAGCTGGTAGACATTATCATCATCATCACTGTCTGACTCGGTCAGATACATCTGTTTACATCGCTGGATGAGCTCAGTATACATCAGATCTACATCTTGAGGACACACCACCTTACATGGCTGAAACAGAAAGAAACAACAAATTAGGCTAAACAGATTAAAGCCTCAACCAATATGACTATCAATTATTTTCATATTTATTTCCGGGCAAAAATTGTGTTTTTGGAATTTTAGGGTTCGACCAAAACACAATGAAAAGTAATAGAAACAGGATGTGGTGATGATGCAAGCCAATAAGCATATTCAAAAGTATCGAACGCAGACCCACAGATAGCAATTTGTACAACATGTAAAGCTGACATTTCAAAAGGGGGTTCATCGACTGTACAAAGAATTTCTCAACATAAGGATTTATTTACAAACATCCCGATCGCCATGCTGATTAGACGTGGCAGAGAAGAGGAAAGTGCCTCCCAGCACGTCCAATCTGTCAACAGCGGACATGAAAATGCAAGAAAGTTTCCCAGTGATTGTGCCAAGGCTAAGAGTACTACACAAAAGATAATGGAATTCATCATCTTAGATGATCACCAGTTCTTTGTCGTAGAGGACATACAGCGCATTATGCCATTACTAGTAGACGGCATTTCTCAGAGGTGAACTATATGGTCAACTATGTTGTTGCAACTCAGGTCCATGAGCTTATAGCATCTGGGGGAAAACGTTATTCCCTTCATTTCTGCACTAAATTGACTTCTAATTAAATATGTTTAAACGAACCATGGAGTAAACAATTTCTTTATTGTGAAATACTCAGATCCCTTTCACGTCATCGTAATTGTACTTAATTAGTGTTACAAAGATCGTTATTTAAAGCAGCGGGCACGATAAATAATCCAAGCTGCATTGGATACAGAGAACTCACTTAGAGACAGAGAAGTGCACAGTGTAGGAGAGGGAGAGCAGAGCGCAGGAAAAGAGCTCACATGTCTGCACCATGTTAGGGGCCTGCACCCCTGTCTCATATGTTCTATGAAATAGAAAAATAATAGGTAGACTACTGTGTTCTGATTTACTGTATATGTGAATTTCTTTCACCCAATTTCCAAATTCAACCATTTTTGGTTTCAGTCAAGCATATTAATTACGATACACCCATACTTGAAATTAAAAATTCTAAAATATTCAATTGTATAGCAGTACAGATACAGTATAGAGATACAATATATTTACAACTGCCTGTTATCCGAAAAATAAGATACTTTGTGTTACAACATGTCATTTTTATGCTACAATTTCGATTTGGGTACATTTTATAGTGCTTTGCAATTATAACCATGATTTACCTGTTTCCTAACAAGGGTTGTGTCTTTCTGGAATTACCACTGATATAACCATCAAAGCATTTGCCCTATCTTTGGATCACTGCAGGTTTAAAAAGCTGGGTGCAAATTATGAGCATTTAACAATAAGTCGACGATATTGGCGGCTGTATGTCGGCCAGGCCCTAATATAAATATTTTATGAAATGAAAAGACTTGATTTTATGTAAAGAATCATAGTACAACAGCATAGACAGAATATAAAAAAATAAAATTCATTAAATTCATTTGAACTACACAAAATGTGACATTGCTTAACAAATGATACTCAAGTAAAATGATACAAAAAGACTCACAGCAGCAAAAAATCCATATCCTCTGATAGCGATAGAGAGCTCTTTGTTGCTGGAGTCCATTGTCCTGATAATAGAACAGAATTTCTGCATGAAGAACTTCAGCTTGCTTTGGTGCTGCTCAACATTCTCAGCCACAAGAACTGCAACCTGTGAAAGATTGAAAAACATAAGTGGAAACGATCACTAAATGTAAATAAATGTAATAATGTAAATAAAAAATTAAAATATATAAATAAATAACACTGGAAAAACGTACCCGTTTAAGGAAAGCTTCTAGAGCAGAGTAGCTGGTCTTCTTCATCTCGGCGTTAATGTGTCCACACAGTTTCGACATGACATCAAACACAGTCCTGTAGTGGTCCATGAGGCAGCTGCTGAACTGAGCTGTGTGCTTGGCAAGAAGTTTAAGTCCAGCTGCAGGAAGCAGAAGTGCAGGTTTAGTAGAGTTTTAGAAGGTATAATGGATATAATGGAAATATTTTGAAGAGAAGTAAACTGCAGTTCCTTACCAAAGGTGACAGCATATCGCTTCATCTCAGTCTAGAGAGATCAGGGAAACATATAAAAGGGTTAAAAATTATTTAATTATTCAAGTTTAAGTATTTTCACATGCAGTTCTCCTATTACAATATACAATAAGTTTTTTTCTCGGATATAACCCTTCGGCTGTGTGACTAAATGAAGTTATAACTGTTACAAGGACTAATGCAAACAGAATCAAATGAGGGTGAATGTAAACGGTCACAAGCATTATGAGAATTAATGTAGTCATAACTATTAAACTGATTAATTTAAATGGTCATAACTGTTAGAAAGATTAATGTAAATGGTCACATATTACATGGATTAATATGAAGAGTTATAACTATAAGGATTAATGTAAACAGAGTCATAAGAATTATAAGAGTTAATCTAAACAAAGTTATAACTATTACAAGGATTAATGTAAACAGTGTCACAACTATTATATAGCAAATTAATGTAAACCCTCATAACTACTATAAAGATTAACATAAACAAAGTCACATCTATTGTAAGTATCTAAACAAAATCAATAATTATTATTATTTAATCTAAACAGTCATAACTATTATAAGGAATGATTTAAAAGACAAAATTATTATAAACATTAATGCAAACAGAATGTTAACAATCGTAAGGGTTCATTTAAAGAGTCATAACTGTTGTAGGGGTAAACATAAACACGGTCATAACTATTATTAGGATTAATGTAAACAGAGTAATAACTTTTGGTAAATAGTTAATGTTAATAGGGTCATAACTATGACATAAATTCAGGCATAACTGCCTTCTAATTATTATAAGGATTAATGTAAAGGGAGTCATAATTATTACAAGGGATGACACAAACACAATCATAATGGGATTAATATGACAGATTAGTAAATGATGCAAGTCAACTTGTAAGTAAAATAACTGCATTCACCTGTGGGCTGATAGCCTTCAGTGCATAGTCAAAGATTTCCTTTGAAGTAACAGGGTCTGTGTTTAACAAGACGTTAAATGTCAAAAACGATTGTGCGTCTACATCTTCATACAATGCACATTGAATAGAGATGCACATCCAATACCTTCCTCCATTGATTTGGTAAAGTTCACCATCAGTGCAGTAATCCCCCTAAGACAACCAGCTACCACAGGGAGTTTGGGTTCCTTTGTATTTGAGGTCATCTGGAGAAGAAAAATCATTAGGAACATCACTGAGCTATGAGTTGTCAGATGTGCTGTACTCACTGTAATACATTACCTGTCCTTTAAGTTCACCAAGGTAAGCCTTATAGAGTTTGTCTGAATTGTTGACCAACTTACTGGGGTGCACCTCTCCCAGAACTCCAAGGAGCTCATAAATATTTCCCAGCACTGCATGGGAAAAGAACCGAACCAGGGCACATGACAGCAGATAGGACTACAACAAAAGCATTTTTATATTGCATCATTCAAGCTCAATTACCTGTATCTGGTATCTTGTTTTTCTGAGCCAACTCTACATAAAATTTGTTGAACATGTCTCCTATTTTAAAGTCATGAGAGATGCTGGAGTCCTTCGTCACATGCAGCACCTAGTGACATTTTTAAAACAAAATTTTAAAATGACTTGTCATTGTGAATGCATCTCATCACATAAAGCTCACCATGAAAAATCATGACCATTGCTTTTAACCCATCGACAAACGGACTAGTGTCCTTGAAGGGGAACAAAACGTCTCTGTTTATGATAATGAAGCTGTGCTGTATTGGAGAATTTATGTCAAAGGGTCATAGAGAGATGTTTCAGAGGACCATAGGGACGTTTCAGAGGCCTCAGAGACGTTTCAGAGGGCCTTAGAGACGTTTCAGAGGGCCTTAGAGACGTTTCAGAGGGCCTTAGAGATGTTTCAGAGGGCCATAGGGATGTTTCAGAGGGCCATAGGGATGTTTCAGAGGGCCATAGAGATGTTTCAGAGGGCCATAGAGACGTTTCAGAGGGCCATAGAGACGTTTCAGAGGGCCTTAGAGATGTTTCAGAGGGCCTTAGAGACGTTTCAGAGGGCCTTAGAGACGTTTCAGAGGGCCTTAGAGACGTTTCAGAGGGCCTTAGAGATGTTTCAGAGGGCCATAGGGATGTTTCAGAGGGCCATAGGGATGTTTCAGAGGCCTCAGAGATGTTTCAGAGGGCCATAGAGATGTTTCAGAGGGCCTCAGAGAAGTTTCAGAGGGCCATAGAGATGTTTCAGAGGGCCATAGAGATGTTTCAGAGGGCATTAGAGATTTTTCAGAGGGCCATAGGGATGTTTCAGAGGGCCTCAGAGATGTTTCAGAGGGCCTCAGAGATGTTTCAGAGGGCATTAGAGATGTTTCAGAGGGCCATAGGGATGTTTCAGAGGGCCATAGGGATGTTTCAGAGGGCCATAGGGATGTTTCAGAGGGC
>JBBIGC010000013.1:15109999-15120423 GCA_037576955.1 Lepidarchus adonis | reverse complement strand
GCATAGAAAACTGAACATGAAAACCAGAAAACATGCTTTTTCCAACAGTTATTGCCCAGTAGATCATCTCCTGATCTGCACAGGATATGAGTGATGAATTTCTCAAGACAAGAGTGACTTGCAGGGCCCACAGTTCTTTGTGGGTGGAAAGCTGTTTATCAGTAAAACTGAAGTAAATGATATAATGATAATTTTTGGTTCTGAGTTTGATAGTCAGATATTGTTTGTTTCTATTCATACTTTAATTACAGTATGAACTATTTTGGAATGTGAGCCACATTGGTATTTATGAAGTGAAAGTGATTTTCTGTCATTGTGAACACACCACTGCACACAGTGCACCACAACAATTTGTCCTCTGCATTGTACCCATCACACGTGGAGCAGCTATCAACAGCGGGAGCAGTGAAGTGGGGACTTGCTCAAGGGTTCTTCAGTGGTGCCCGGGCTGGGAATTGAACCTGCAACCTTCGGATCTCTACTAATAATCATTTGTAGAGGTGACAATAACCAACAGAACTTCAGACTAAATCTTTATACTAAATTGATAAGAATTTGAAAAAACCCCAAAACAAATCGGTTGTATTTTCTTTCTCCGAACAGCAATGCCAAATTATTTGCCCACTTTATAATGTGCCACCTTAAGTTACATTGCCTCTAAAAGGTACGAATTCTCAAGATTTTTTCAGCTTTGCTTTTTCGTCTCAGAATGCCTAAAGGACAAAAAGTTGAAAATAGAAGTTATATTTTCCAATGTTTTGTTTTTATTGCATCTTTTTTGGGGGAAAAACACACACACACACACACACACACACACACACACACACACACACACACACACACACACACACTGTATATGACAGTGTTGTATGTTCTTCTTACTATCAGAGACTTCAAGTTGTTTTAAAGTACTTTATTGAAATCCTTATTAGCAGTCTTACAGTATCTTCCCAGCTTAATTCCACATAACACTTTAACTTTGGTCTGCCATGCAGGTTCATCATTCTACCTTATGAACCATCTTCATTCATTCAGAACCACTTGTCTCCTGGAGATTCAAAAGCACACACAAATAAACATTAAAATATTAGAAATAAAAGCATTTCTTTATGCATATTTGTACATTTGGTCCCAGATGTACGGTATACCATTTAATGTCAGTTCCTTAACTGAGGAGGCTGAAGGTCTTTTTCAGAAAATGGAACATCTCCGTCAGCAGATCCAGATCCAGATGCAGATCCAGATCCAGATCCAGATCCAGATCCAGATCCAGATCCAAATATAGTCTCTACAGACTCAGATAGAGACTCGGGTATAGGTTCTAAATGTGCAGGTTTCTTCTAGGTAAAACAGAAAGAATCAAAAAAGGAAATATCAAATTGTCACGTATAATTTTTCTTTCATTGACACATCAATGAGCATGTCATAGCTCATAATACGCATGTTACATTACTGCTCCACTTGAGAGCAGCTCAAGTCTGAGAATTCAAACAATTTTAAAAGAAAAAACTAAAGAATATCAAAATAAATGCAAATAGGCACTTACCGCTGCAAATGAATGGCCAAAATACTTGAAAAACAGAGAAAGAGAAAACAACAGAATAGTTTACTACAATCATCATAAAGCAGTAGTAAATGTTGTTATGAATTATTCATATGTTTATATTGACAATGAATTAAATGCATTAGTGCACGCCGTGTTAACTGTTGCATAAAGCACTATAAATATTCTTACCCACATCATGTCATATTGTTTCCCCTTTATGAAATCAGACATAAAAAAACACAAGAGCAATCATCACTACAGTGTAACATGTTATAAAGTAAAAATGGCTTGAATCATGCATCATTAACAGCTCATTTCCTAAAGTCACTGTTTATGTTAAATACATTCATTTATTACAACAAATCCAGTACTTGGGATCTTACCTGCGACGTTCGGTTCACTCCAGCAGAACAGAGATGAACAGACAGGAATAGGAGTCCTGCCAATAACAGTACACATTTCTGCTTCATTCTCTCAGTAAGGATGGAGTCGTGACTGGTGTTCTTTCAGATGAAGATCTGGATCTAGTGTGGAGATTATGCTGGGTGGTGTTCTTGTTGTGTTAAATGCAATGAAGCAGCAAATAATGCTAATCATCTTGTAAAGATTTAATCTGGTGTGTAGTTGTGTAAGATACTGTATCTGCAGTTGAATTTCTGAGAATGATCTACAGCACAAGAAGCAGAGTGAGAACACATTGACAGTATATTGTAGGAGTTACAGAAGATTAAATTAGCTTGAAAATTTTGTTACTACAGAATTATGTCTATGGATTTCCCACTGGGAAGGAGAGGTCATATTTTGACCTGTAATGAACACCGCAAAAACAACAAAAAAGCCAAGTATTCAGAGATACCACCCCACCATTTGCTCTACACTACCAACCCCTATCGAACACACATGTGCAATTTCTTTCTGCTGCAAAACGTACCCGCTACTGTCTGTTCACTCCAGCAGAACAGAGATGAACAGACAGGAATAGGAGTCCTACCAATAACAGAACACATTTCTGCTTCATTCTCTTGAAACCTTGAGTCAGGACTGACTTTCTGTTCAAGTGAAGATCTGGATCTGGTGTGGAGTTTATGCTGGATGGTCTTCTTACAAATTAGGAGGCAATGAAGCAGCAAATAATGCTGTTTGTCTTGTAAAGATCTAATCTGGTGTGTAGTTAAGGCTCTGAGAATGATCTACAGCACAAGAAGCAGCCTGCAGAACCATGCAATTTCTTTTTGCTGTTGTTTGCCATTACACCTCAACAACAAATGTCCTTGGGTGGATCCCATTCACCCCTAGCGTCCTGCTACTGCAGGGTTTCTCAGCTACATCAGTGACCTCTGCCAAGGTCATGAGTAATGACACCCCTCAGTCTTCTGGCCCTGACCCCTGAGTTGTGTTTGCCTCTTGAAAGGGTTACCATTAATGGCTCCACTCAAGAGCCCTAACTGAGACTCATAAGAACTTTAGAAATAAACACAATACAATAAAATATATAATAGTTTGAAAATCCTTTTTTTTTTCATTTTTGTGGACATGTTCACCTGGAAGAGCTTCAGAGGTAGCTGATTTGGTAAAACTGTTTAGTAAAAACATTTTAGAGCAAAATTGTTCAACATTTTGAAAAATACGAAACATAAAATTTAGTTTTTATTTCTGAAAACCAGAAAAATATGTCACCTGGCCAGCAAGCTCAACCTTTGCAGAAAACTGTATATGATTTCTCTGATCACACATGTATTGTTAGGAACATTAGACAGAAAGTCAGAAATCAGAACTGCTATATTTGGAAAACTGGGTAAAAAAATGTATTTTTCATGTTAATCAATAGTTTGGGGAGGAAAAATAGATTATTTCACTTACCCCAAATTTAATAGTTTATCAGCAAAACATAACTGGAGTCCAAATTTGGCTTCTTTAGCACTGGGGTTGTTATGAGGCTGATGTTGCATATACTAGAAGTCAAACACAAGGCAGACTGATTACTTTGGTTAAGTTAAATATATGACCGTTTTGTGAATTCAGGTTGTAGTGCTTTCTGAAGTAACTGCCTGCACTGTTTTAATCCATTTATCCATCCATTGTCCAAACCCCAGTCTGGAGACGATCCCAGCTAACCAGGTCATAGTTCACCCTGGAAAGGAGACCAACCCATTACAGGGCAACACACAGACCATTCACACACACTCAGACATATGGGCAAATTAGAGCAGCCAGTCAACATAAACTACAGGCCGTTGGGCAGTGGGAGGAAACTGGGGGGCACCCGAGGAAACCCACACAAACACAGGGAGAGTTTCTACACTTTACACAGAAAGACACCTGTGCCCGACCCAGGAACCACATCCACTGAAGAGCTGGATGCAGAATGAGCAGGACAAGAGAAGCTTTGGTGAATTTTTAATAGAAACCCTTTGAGCTATTGCATTTAGTGTCTGTTAAAACTGGATTATTGTACTGTTATTAAAACCATCTCAAAAGCTGTTTATCAGTTTCCACTAGTGGCTTATAGAAAGTGAAGAAAGACAAAGGTATTTGTACTCATGACACAGCAAAGCTGGTGTGTTGCAATGTTTTCACAATTTATCATTTATCTTCAACGTTTTTGACCGCACCATTGCGTACAGCAGTGTATGTATAGAAATAAATATAGAAAGTATAATTAATTTGAACCTTTTCCAGTATCATTGTTCATTTTTATGTTTTAAGAACATTGTTTTTGCCTAAAGAATTCACATGGTAAAAGTCTGTCAAATAACAAATGACAGCTGTCAAGTGTTATGGAGAACAGTGTTGCATGCAGTGGTATCAGGTTTAGGCAAATCCTGGTCAAATGGCATTTCTTGTGTTTTTCTTTGTGGAAAGTACACGCTTCTGCATATTTCTATTTACAATTACTGTTTCTTTGGTGAGTTTAACATGTGTAGGGGAATATAAATATGATAAAATATGGTCTCTACAATGGTAATATAATATTTGAATTAACTAACATGTTAAAGGCTACAAATAAACAGGAAATGAGCATTAATACTGGTAAAATGTCATGCTTAAGTGTGTTCTTTGCAAAGGACGTGTTCTTATTTACATGTAGAAAACATCTCATTTAATGGAGGTTACATTTTTTGCATTTTTAAAGCATCCCCCCCTTTCATTGTAAAGCGACTTTGGATTTGTGAAAGGCGCTATATAAATATATATATATATATATTTTTCCCATACATCTGCAGAGTTTTTGTAGTGCTGATAATGGTACATAAACTGTTTCTAAGGGGTTTAGTGATCATCCAGGACAGAAGTACCTGGAGGAAAGTCATGCAAACATGAGGATGACATGCAAACTATGCACAGAAAAGCACCTTTGGCTGTTCCAGGGACTGAACTTAAGATTCACCTATCGAAACAGGACCCTTAACTACTTTCAACCATTTTGACCAAACTTTGATTTATTCAGTGTTATTGCATGGAGGACATTAATGAAAAATGTCAGTCCAGAATGAATGAACAATTTGCAATCCACTCTCAAACCTTTTTGGGGGGAGTTCTAAAAACAGAGCAGTTTAAAAAGTCCTTAGTTTACAGAGAAGCAAAGGAAAAATAATCTATTGATGAAAAAATCCAGGATATATCATTTTAAACGTCATGTGTCTGTTTATCAATTTTTGACTTCAAGTGCTCTTTGTATGCCAGAATGTCTGTGTTCCATTTGGTGATAGTCTGCTTTTCACACACCCAGATTTCCTTTGCCACCTACAATAAAAATAGACTCATTACATTCTGCATGTTTAATATCTGGACAACTGTTCAGTTTGCTGAATGATGCACAGTTTAAAGGCCACATTTACAAAAGTAACCCATACCTGCTGGATAAGTCTAAAATCATGACTGACCAGCATCATTCCTCCCTCAAACTCACTGATGGCCTCAGCCAGTGCATCAATAGTCTCGATGTCCAGGTGATTGGTCGGCTCATCCAGGAAGAGCATGTGGGGATTCTGCCAGGCGAGCCAGGCAAAGCAAACGCGGCACTTCTGACCATCTGAGAGGTTCCTGATGGGACTCACCTGGAGGAGGAGCTCAGTGGTTAGAGATCAGATTGAGCTTTGTTTCTGTTACAGAGTTAATTGCAAACAAAAGCCTTAGAGCTAAGTGCTGGCTAAAAAAATATGTTTCTGACACTTATATTTTATAATATATCTTAATATATGTATTTTTATAAAAAATTGTCAAGTGTATGTCGCATGGGTTAAACAAACAGTAGTTGCAGCAATCTTAGTGTCTGAACTTTATATTCTATAACTAGGGAGTTAGTTTAAACAGTATTTTTGGCCATCACTTTTACACAAAAACACTGGTAGAGGGAAACATGATGGTTATCATCTCTATTCACTCCCTCAGACACTCTCATACACCTGCTGTTTGCCAGTAAGGCCATAGCGCCCGATGATCTTTCTCATCTCCTCTTTCTCTTTTATCTCTGGGTAGCACTTCATCATATACTCAAGAGGAGACAGGTCTAACTCCAGCTGTTCTGTCAGATGCTGCAGGACACAAACAGCAAAAAACATAATCAAAGAAAAAAATCCTGAAAGCAATATTATATAAAATGTAGAATGCTACATTAAAGTATTTAAAAGCTAATTAATTTTCTCATCTTGTATATAATATACATTAATATATGTATATGGCTTAAACGTGTTTGTGTGTGTGTGTGTGGGGGGGGGGGTATTTTTGATGTCTTACCTGATGATACCTGCCAATTTTCACATGTGAGTGCTTTCTGATCATGCCATCGGTTGGAAGAAGCTAGCTCAACAAGAAGAAAAAAAAAATTTATGTGTAAGTATATTGTAAAATAATTCAACATTTAACATGGAGATTTTAATTTACTCATGAATAACTGAAACAACCAGCTGACCTCTCCCATCAGCAGTTTCAGTAGCGTGGACTTCCCTGCTCCATTGGGACCCACTAGAGCCACACGTGTGTCCAGGTCAATTCCAAACTCCAAGTTCTTATAAATATATGGCTTTTATAAAGAAACAACACAAGGAATGTAAGCACTGAAAGAGAATGAGGTTGGACAACTGTTCTGTATTGTTACTAACATTGCTTTAGACAGTCAACGTTCACTCTCCACTATCTGTATCACTCCAGTGAACACATTTCCACTGATCCGGAGTCCAGTGGTCTACACCACTCCAGGAAATGGCTGGCAATGCACATACTGATCTTAGGCTTGTGTGAAAACTGCTTTGCCATTAAAACACATTTCAGAAAGATCCCGACACAGTTATTGTGGCAGAAATTTGTATTCAATGATGCATCAGATTAATGAGTTTACACTGAAAATTTCCAAACTGATTCATGGCAAAAATGGCATCATATGACAGTGACACATTTATATTTACAGAGCTCTTCAGTATGACCTATTCTCCCACTGTTGCTCTGTAGATTGTATGACCTGAACTCAATAATTAGAATGGGTGTCCTGTCCACATACATTTGGTCATAGGTATTGTCATTTGAAAAAGTAAGGACACTTCATTAAATATTCAGTTTTGTATTATTAAGTAATATTCTCATTTCGATGTCTAATCTTGTTTTTATTTATCTCAGTAAGTAAGTTTATTGAACAGTAAGTGATTTAATTGCAATTTAAAAAAACAAAATGTACCATTATTTATTCATTAAACAAAAATCAACAAAAGTGTGTATTCTAACTGAGGAAAAAGTTAGGACACCCTTCACCCTAATAGGTATTGTTAGAGCTTTTAGCTGAAATATCCACAGTGAAATGCCTCTTGTATCTACCAGTCTCTGACATCGGTTGACTCTCCATTTCTTAGATTTAGTAGACTGTATGTATATGTTTAAAAAATTACAAGGCCTCTATAAGGGAGACAGGCTTATGGTGCACTTCATACTTACTGTATCCTCAGAATATCTGAAGCTGACATTCTGCACCATAATGACAGGAGGGGGGATCTTCCCACAGGGAGGAAAATAAAACGACAGAGTCTGGAGAATGATAGAACAGAAGTTAAAACAATAAATTACATTAAAAACACTGTTTTCATTGTAATGTGTTCAAATGTGAACACAATTTTCACATGCAATTTTCACAACACAATAAAATGCATAACTACAGTACAATATTTTATGTTTCAGTTTTATTCATGTGCAAATGATTAAGCCCAAATTTCTGTGTACTAAAATCCTCCACAAAGTGCCTTTTTCTTAGATAAAAATCTGAATTTTTGCAATGTGGGCGACCAGGCAGTAGTTACTCAATCATACATTATACATATTTTGCAATTATTCATAATTATTTCCTCATAGTACAAAAGTACTGGCTACTTTCGGCTCTTTCTACAGTTTTCTAAGACACTGTATATTAGGCAGTGCTGTCGATACACATTGGTACATAGCACAATATATTGCAATCAGGTCTCAATAGTCTCATGTAATGTGAATTAGTGCTGTGAATGTAGTGTGTATGTGGAACAGACCTTATCGCTGACTACACGGGAAGTCAGGCCTGAGGCCACCATCTTCTGTAGGGTCTTCTCTTTGCTCTGAGCTTGGCGAGCAAGCTTAGCTGACCCATGTCCAAATCGAGCAATGTAATTCTACATTTAAAGAAACAAAACAAAACAAAACAAAAACACAGAAAGCACTGAACATTCATCCAAAATACTAAACTTTTTTAAAGAGTAAATTTACTTCACATAACAAAAAACAAGGTAAAGTAGTATTATGGTAAAGTCTCATTAAAACTTTAAAGGATTGAGTGATTCCTTTTACATATTGCATTTACAGAGCAATGTATGAACAGTTCAAGCTATGACCACAGGGCTGCAGTGTTCAACCTTCATATGCGTTATCTGGTCCTGCTCCCAGTTGTAGCGTTTCATCTGGTTCTCCTCAAGCTCCTCTCTTGTCTTCACATACTGGTCATAATTACCCTTCAAATCAAAAACAGACCCATCCATCACACACACTAAAGTCTTGACACAGACATTTAAGACTTTTTTCATTCACTTACTTTTTGTTAGTTTGGTTCCAGACACAATTATGGGTGAAGTTAAAATCTCATCAATATCTCTATTTGAAATCACTGAGCCCAAAAAGGGTCAATATCTACCCACAAATCCATGTTAAAACGATTGCAAAGAAGAAACTATATTTAAAAATGATCTAGAGATGCTGTTTCTTTCCGTGGGCCAAAGCTCATTTAAGACAGATGGTAAAGTGAAAAACTGTACCTAATTTATGATGTAACAATACCTTTTTGTCCTTTTTAGAAATCATAGACATGAGTTTAAAGACAATAGGGAGCATCTGGTTTGTTACCAGTGCATAGTTCAAAAGCCAGCACTGTTAATGTATGGAGGTGCATTGGGGTGCACAGCATGAGGACCTTGAAAAGCACCATTAATGTTGAACAATATATATATTTTGGAGCAACATATGCAGCAAACCAGATGATGTTTTCATAAGGGACAACACTAAACAACATGCTGAGTCTAGGTATTAAACTAGCGTGCAACTGAAAAGACTTGGCACAGTATGAAAAGAAAAATATAACAAAAGGATTAAAGGATTAATACTTTAATACCCCAAAGGATTAAACAGCTAAAGATTAATATCAAGCAAGAATAGGAGAACCTCTGAATTTTATAACTTCTGCAACTGATCTCTTCAGTTGTCCAACATTTACTTTTAAGAACATTCTGCAAAGATGATTTAAAAAAGTGGTTAATGTGCCCTGTCTCAATTTTTCCCACAAAATTGCCAGCATCAAATTCTAAATCAAAACATATTCTTCAGAAAACTGTAAAATTTGTTCACTTCCACCATATGTTGTATCTGTTCTGTTTTCAAACCAAATATGTTTATATGATTTGCAAAAACAATTTTATTAAATTGCATTTTACAAAGCATCTTTACTTTTCAGAAATGGGGTTGTGTTAGTGGTAAGACCACTGTTGCAACAGAATAAAGAGAAAGCTGGACATGAGAAGTATGCAC
Source organism: Lepidarchus adonis (assembly GCA_037576955.1). Taxonomy (NCBI): domain Eukaryota; kingdom Metazoa; phylum Chordata; class Actinopteri; order Characiformes; family Lepidarchidae; genus Lepidarchus; species Lepidarchus adonis. The sequence goes on along the minus strand of JBBIGC010000013.1, from coordinate 15,110,849 downwards.
CAATTGTGTTCCACTTTGCAGGCCAGTAGATTTCTAGAATCAAAATTACATGTAATGTTTTTGAAATTACTCACTGTGTAGTATTTGAGTTTTCTGTTATGCAGATGAATAATGTTGGTGCAAACACCATTTAAGAAGTCTTGAGAATGCGAGATGAGTACAAGAATTCGCTTGAACCTGAGAAACAGTAAAAATGTCATCAGAAAAAAACCCTGACATGTTAAACACAGAGACCAATAACATTCAGCCAGAACACAGATTTACACAAATTCCCTCTTATACACAATATAGTTGATCATTGTGCACTTTATACAACAGGTAAAATAAGTATTGAACATGTCACTAATTTTCAAAGTACATATATTTTTAAAGGAGCTATTTATATGAAATTCTCACCAGATGTTGGTAATAACCCATTCAATCTACACATTTAAAGAAATCAAACCATAGATGTCCATACATACACAGGCCATGGTGGTTGAGTGCTTTACTTTTTTAAACAATTGTACCTGCTAATTCCAGGTCTTTCTGAAGCTCTCCAAAAATGGTCCTTGGCTCTTGGACAACTCTTCAAATAATTATTTTCACCTCTCTGTATGAAATCTTGTTACTTCTCTGAGTGTAAAGTAACTTAAATTTTGATGGAAGTCGAAACTCATGCATGTAATGATGCTGCAGAGAACATGAACTCTTATTCAACAGTAATGGTGAATAAAACAAACATCTCAGCAATAACAGCGAAAAACAGCACAAAGTGAATTAGCATAACAGAGCAGCCTCTTTCTCCTGTCCCTGCACACACACACACACACACACACACACACACACACACACACACACACACACACAC
>JBBIGC010000013.1:15081880-15100722 GCA_037576955.1 Lepidarchus adonis | reverse complement strand
GAGAGAGAGAGAGAGAGAGAGAGAGAGAGAGAGAGAGAGAGAGAGAGAGACTCCCAGATCTAGAGCCGCTCGCGCTCTCCTTACATGGTCACGCCCCGTGTCTGTTTATGGGCGGGGCGAAGTTCACGCCCACCTATGGGCGGAGTATCTCTCCTATTAACAGAACCACTGCTGTGCTGCGGAAGTATATAATAAACCAAAGCGAGGTCTCCTGTGCGCCTCAGCTCCTCAGCTTTTTAAGTACTAAAACTTCCAGAGTTGGGCTGCCTAGCCCATGTGACTCAGGTGATAAAAAAGTTACTTTAACGAGTTTGAAGAGGAGTACAGCAGCCTACCTTTGAGGCATTCCTAGGGAAAACATACTCCCTACCTATGATGATAACAAAAAGCTCAAACACGGTCTGACATTTTATTTACAAACTAATTTATTTGGGCTGCACACAGTAGACTGCTAGGAGGTTAGATAACTTGATCTGTGTGGTGTCTGATGATTGCTGCCCACTGTTTCACATGTGATGGATTTAATGCAGATGTCACATTTCGTTGTAGTGAACTTGTGTTTTTACAATGACAAATACAGGGGCCCGTTCACCATGTCGTAAGTCCAACCACTCTACATACACATGTAATGTATTATGTCTTGGGGCAATTCATCTGCCAGTCCACCAGAGGGAGCCATTCACTCACCTGAGGCTCTGTATTGAACTTTTCTGAGCGTGTTATAAAAGGTGCTTTCACTTTTCACACCATAAAAAATAGGTTTGGGGCGTTGTAACCACAAATTTTCGTAAGCTGAGGACCCACATACTATTTAAAGGAAAATGTCAGATTTTCTGTAAATGATTGTTAATGTTTTACAGATTCTTTAGATGTAAATAAAAAGTAGCTATAAAATAAAGATGTAGGCGTGAACAAAGCCGACATAAGACACCGGAAGATAAACGTTGCAGCCCCAGGTTCCTACAACCAATACTGCAAAGCGATCTAAATCGGTGAGTATATATATTGAGTTACAAAATACACTGTTTCAGAGATATAAATGGCTTCCTTTATATCTTAAACTAAACACTAATTTTTTGTACATTGCCAATACAGAAAAATGAAAAATCGATGGAAGTTCCTCTTTAAGATGCTGTCAGTGTGGAACGTTTTTTGTGTGTCCGTTGTTTCCAGTGGGGTCCTGTTACTGTACACACCGTGCGGATGTGTCCGGCCTGCGTCGCTTCGAGACTGAGCGATGTGAGAGCGGATGGACAGAGAAGAGGGGGGCACTTTTAAAGAAGTGGCCGTGTTTTACATACAGGAGAGGACGAAACGAATAAATACAAGACGACATGAGGAAAAACGACGTTTGAGGAACGGTTACATGTAGGGACAAGGCTCGGGAGAGGGTTGGTGAGTTAGAATCTCAAAGAAAGGAGGAAGAAAGTGCAAAGAAGGAGTGAGGAGAAAAGAAAATACAAAATGAAAAGAAATATATCAGAAAGGAATACTTAAATAGAGTAAATGAGTATAACGTGACTTGTTTTAGTTTGGGGTCGTAGCTTAAAGCGACTCTGGGTGACTGTGGATAAATGGTTTGTGTAAAAAAGCAATAAATAAATGCCTGCACCATCCGGGGAACGATAAATCAGAAAGATGTCGACATTTATGTCTTCTGTCGTGTGTTCAGTGTTGGCGACATGTTTCATAGTCAGCAGAGATACGGCTTTTTGAGAGTGAATGCGGTTTTCTGCAGCTGTTCGTTACTGGGCTTAGGAAGGAGAAGAACTGTACAGTTCAACACTGAGGGATTTGTGATAAATTTTAGCTGAGTGTCACGTTAAGTAGTATTGTTTTACCAATTACCATAACTTAAATGCTTGTTCTTTAGAGACAATACACTCAACCTTACTGCAATTGCGTCCTCTTTATAGCATTTCCGTCTGTAGGTGAACCCATCTGATATCAGAGAACTCAGAGAACTTCTGAACTGCCTTTAGTTACAGTTGACATTGTTTGAAAGGCAAACATTTCACATTACTGTGACTTAAGCCATTTGGAGGAGGTATCTCAACGCTTTTTGCCATCCAGACCACTCAAAACCTGTGAGAGAAGACTTGACGGACACTGACCCATCTTTAGGTCCTTCTCCACCATGCGCCTGTCCTCCTTCCTGGCTGTTTTTCGCCCGGCGCTGCCTCTCATTCTTGGTCTTTCTCTGGGCTGCAGCCTCAGTCTGCTCATGGTGTCTTGGACGCAGGGAGACACTGAAGAGGCCTGCAGTGACGAATTGGTGAATGGAGGTTTTCTTCAGGGTGGTCATGTTGGGGAGGCCCAGGGAGTCAACGGAGGAGAAGGGAATGAAGATTTCCAGCCACGTATTGTGCCCTATCATAAAGATCCCAGCAAGCCACATAAGAAAGTACTCAGGTCAGTAAAGTTGCTCAATTTGGGGTGTTACAGAGTCAGGCCTGTGATTACGATTCCAAAAAAACACGTACTCAATGGGTCTGTCTTTTATTCAAGTCTCAGAGACATTTGCTTAGATGTTTGAAATGTATATATATATAAATAATAAATGAAGAAATACATTTTCCATGCAGTTTTCAGCAGAAAGACAGTGTTCAGCACATGTTGAGCTTCTTTAAACCTGCTGGAAAATCATTCCAGGTGCTCATGGAGCTGTTGGAAAGAATGTGTATCACAGCAAAGAAGGGATCTAATGTATAAGACTGTTTTTTACTATTTGGACTATTCTAATATTTCCACATTTGTAAATGTATAGATTTGGTGTCAGTACCATTTTTATTAAAATAGTGAAAATAAGCAAAACATTTAATGTGGTAGATTTGTTAACTGATATGTTATAGTTTATAACAGTAAAAAAAAAAATTAAATAGATTTGTTGTATAAAAAGTGTGTGGTGTCATATATAATATTTTATATATAAATATTTTACTACAGGAATGGCATGACAGCCTAGAGTGTTGCTGTATGGCATGTGGAATAATCATGTCCTGGTGATCTATAGTTTTTCCAGTATACTCCCCAAAATACCTCAAATGATAGATGATGAGAATTAAGCTCCACTGACCTTTTTACGTTTGATTAAAATCAATACAATTTCAGAGCTATTATAGGGGTATGAAAGGGGATAAACTGTTCTCCCTTTACAATATGAGTTCAGATGTTTGACAAATGTTTAAATATTGCATTGTATTTAGTTACTGATTTACTAATTTGTCATGTTTGCTATACAATGTTTACTACATTAAGTTTTGTCAAAAATGTTTAAAATTAATTGATGTTCGCATGATGCATTTAATGTTTAGCAGCAATAGTAATACGAACACAGCTGTCTACTTTGCCCAGCCCTTGTGTCAGGTGTGAAGTTTGCTTTTGTTGTCCTTCTACAGCTAATTAATGTATAGATTTGTGAAACGTCTGTTTTCTTTCCTTTAACATTACCGAGAGTAAATCTCATGGTAATACAGCAGTAAACTACTGCTGCAGAACTAATCAGTGACATGATCAACCATTTAAGCATATTTCTATGCCTGAATAAATGACTTTCCACTGTGAACTCATTTAATCACATGCAAAGGTCAGTGTGTCCCATTTTCTCCAGGTATTTAAACAAGCGAATATTCAGCTTCTTTGATACAAACCTCTCTACAAATTAAGGTAGTTTTGTTCAGGAATAAAACTTTAAATGTAGACACTTTCATAGAGGGAGAAATATTTATAAACATTGAAAGAAAATCGGAATCACTTTTTTTTGTCACTGTAGCAGCTGTAAATCAAAACTAAGGGTCAAAATCAGCTGTTTCTAGGAGGGTACTTATTTTTTAAGGGTATATACAGCCATGGCCAAAAGTTTTGAGAATGACACAAATATTGGTTTTCACAAAGTTTGCTGCTTCAATTTTTATGATAGCATGTACTCCAGAATGTTATGAAGAGTGATCAGATTAATTTCAAAGTCCTTAATGAAATGAACCTAATCCCAAAAACATTTCCACTGCAATTCAGCCTTGCCTCAAAAGGACCTACTGAAATAATTCAGTAGTCTTCTTGTTAACACAGGTGAGAGTGTTGACAAGCACAGTGCTGGAGATCATTTTGTCATGCTGATTGAGTTAGAATAGCAGACTGGATGCTTTCAAAGGAGGGTGATGCCTGAAATCATTGTTCTTCCTCTGTTAACCATGGTTACCTGCAAGGAAACACGTGCAGTTACCATTGCATTGCATTAAAAGGGCTTTGCAGGCAAGGATATTGCTGCTACTGAGATTGCACCCAAATCAACAATTTATCGGATCATCAAAAACATCAAGAAGACAGGTTCAGTTGTTGTGAAAAAGGTTTCAGGGCAGCAAACGCTAGGAACGTCTGCTAAAGATAATTCAGCTGCAGAGTTTGCTTAGGAATGGCAGCAGGCAGGTGTGAGTACATCTGCACACACAGTGAGGCAATGACTTTTGGAGGTTGGCCTGGTGTCAAGAAGGGCAGCAAAGAAGCCACTTCTCTCCAAGAAAAACTTCAGGCACAGGCTGATATTCTGCAAAAAGAACAGAGATTGGACTGCTGAGGACTGGGGTAAAGTCCTTTTCTCTGATGAAGCCCCTTTCCAATTATTTGGGGCATCTGGAAATGATTGTTTGGAGAAGTAAAAGTGAGCGCTACCATCAGTCTTGTCTCATGCCAACAGTAAAGCATCCTGAGACCTTTCATGTGTGGGGCTGCTTCTCATCCAAGGCAGTGGGCTCACACACAGAACACAGCCATGAATAAAGAATGGTACCAAAACTTCTTCCATCCATTCAAGAACAGTTTGGTGAAGAGCAATGCCTTTTCCAGCACGATGGAGCACTGTGCCATAAGGACAAATTGGGGAACAAAACATTGAAAATTTGGGTCAATGGCCAGGAAACTCCCCAGACCTTAATCCAATTGAGAGCTTGTGGTCAATCCTCAAGAGGCGGGTGGACAAACAACTCCACAAATTCTGTCAAACTCCAAGCATTGATTATGAAAGAATGGGTTGCCATCGGTCAGGATTTGGCACAGAAGTTGATTGACAGCATGTCATGGCGAATTTTAGAGGTCTTGAAAAAGAAGGGCCAACACTGCAAATATTGACTCAATGCATAAACTTGATTTAATTGTCAATAAAAGCCTTTGATAGTTATAAAATGCTTGTAATTATACTTCAATACACCACAGAAACAACTGACAAATAAGCTAAAAAATACTGAAGCAGTAAACTTTGTGATTCTCACACCTTTTGAACAAGACTGTATATTATTGTATGTTATACATGCTATAGCTTTATTTTGATTTATGATCAGTTTTAGCCAATTTTTAAATTGCAAACTCTTCTTTGACATCCTCAACACCTTTTCAGACCTCGAACATAACATGGACCACTCAACACACTTGGGCTGAGAAAACTAAGCACTAATTCTGTCAGGTGTACTAATAGTTGCCCCTGTGTGTTGTGCTAGGTGGGGAGAGGGAGGGACGTCTTATTCATTCTGTGAGAGCAAAGTCAATTCAGTTCTTTGGGACTCTTTGTCTGCTTCCCACCCAGAGAGAAAGTGTAGATTGAGGAATCGATCTCTTGCCGATTGGTCTAACAAGACGGCGACAATGAAATAGGTTTTTATTCATCTGTAGTTAAGCCATTAATCAGTAGTTCTCTGAGGATGCGTTTTTACTGCATCAGATACACTCAGACCATCGAGATTCTATGGATCAGCAGCAATAAAATGCATAAGAAAAAAATGCAAGTGTACAAAAACTGCTGTACAGTATAGACTGCATTCAGTAGAACAAAGTTGTGACTCCTCTTCATTTGAAAGAATGAAGGAAATCATGTTTTCATTGTATCAAAGCTGCTTTATAACTTTAAGCTGATTACTGTTCAGTTCGAGTTTAATTGTTGCAGTGTCTACTCCCTAATCTACTGGTCGTGAGTTGTGTCTCCATATTGAGCACATTGTCCCAGATTTGCAGGGCAATTATCTAAATGAGCCAGAGCTCATGCAATTACTGTGATTACTGTTCATAAATAAAAGTTTTTTCTAGTGAGGATTTGGTCTCAATTTTAAAACCTTGTTACTACTGGCAGATGTCAAATTTAATACACTGAGCATTTCTACTCCTGTTTGTAAAAATATGTTTGTGGAAATAAATGGCAGTAGCATGTTGATGCTTGGATGGAATAACAGATGGGGAAAAGAGGCAGCCTTTATGAACCTTGGCTTCTCCAACAGTCCCAGGAGAGCACAGAGCTCTGACACCAGGCATGTTGCATTATCACAGATACATCTATTAACTGAGTCATGAAAAGAGACAAGGTCAGATTTTGAGGAGCATGCAAGGGGGTACCATTGGTGTCGACAGAATATCTCTGGGTTTGTCAGAGGCTTTCGTGGCAGGGAGTCCAAGAAAGAGTAAAAGATCTCTCTCTAGATGGGAAGGACGGCCTTGTTTCTCTTTCAGTCTATCACCCGCTGTGAGTAATTGCTGCTCTGTTCACCTGATTATACATAGTTGGGCCAATAGCATTGTCCACAAGCCTTTTCAGCTGTCATTGGAAGCTGGAAAAGTTGTGGTGTTAGAGTTATCCCTTACTCTCCCAGCTTGATGGCTTTTTTAAATTACATAAAAATCTAACTGGCAAAAAAATGAACGTGTCAGTGATGTCTTACTTCTTCCCATGTCTTGCTTTCCCCCCTGCAGAACACGTTATATCCATACAGAACTTGGCATTCGAGAGCGTCTCCTGGTGGGCATCCTGAGCTCGCGCACCACCCTCAACACACTGGGCGTGGCAGTTAACCGCACAGTGGCACACCGCTTCCACCGAACCTTCTTCTTCACAGGCCTCCGAAGCACTAAAGTACCTCATGGCATGACTGTCGTTGCGCACGGGGACGACCGTCCCGTCTGGCTAATGTACGAGACGATACGTCACCTGCATCAGCACCATGGCAACGAATACGACTGGTTCTACTTGTCGCAAGACGACACCTACACACAGGCAGAGCGGGTGATGGACCTTGTGGGACACTTGAGCGCAGGGCAGGATCTTTATATGGGACGGGCAGAAGAGTTTATCGGTGGTGAAGAGCGTGCTCGTTACTGCCACGGTGGGTATGGTTACCTGCTGTCCCGCAGTCTACTGGCCAAACTGCAGCCCCACCTGGACTCCTGCCGCAATGACATCCTGAGTGTGAGGCCTGACGAATGGCTCGGCCGCTGCATCATCGACTACCTCGGCCTGAGCTGCGTGGAAAAGCACCAGGTGAGGTAAAATAATAGACAAGGTGAAAGGATGATGAAGAAGGTCTATCTTTAATACTTCAATAGACAGACATGTAAGATTATATACACTAATAACACTTTTTCGTCAAATTGAGCTTAAAAACACACGTCCAATGAAAAAATTTAATCCTAATTTTTAACAGAATATCTCCACTTGATTCAGTTAGCTGTGAGAAATATTCGACCTGAAATGACATTACCATGATCAACTTTTACCATAAATAACATGAGCTGTATTTTTCCAGCTGTTGTGACATTGTTATTACTCATTTCGTCAGACTAAATCACAGCAGCGTTTAAGCTTTTTCAAATGCATGTTTTTTGGCTAAGTAAGAGTAGGATGAATACCCATGATCCTGCAGCTGTGATCTCATCATGTGTGTCCCTGTGGTGTTATGTCACCGGTTTAATTTGGAAAACATCAAGATGTTTCATGTTAAAGCTGTAAAACCACCATCCAGCACAAACGGCTAAGAAGAACTATGTCATGTGTGTTGCTGTGTTACACTACAGCTGTCTCCCTCTGGTTAAGTCTCTTCTAAAATACATGTATTTCCTGTTTATTAATGTGCATCACAGCAGCATCATTTCACTGAAACAGTATTCTAAATATTCTCCTGTTACATAAAAAATTTTCAGGAGATGACCTATCGTTACTTTGAACTACAGAAGAACGTGGATCCTGAGCGTGAAGACAGCTCCCAGTTCAAAAACGCTTTCACTGTGCACCCTGTTTCAGAGCCGACACTTATGTACCGCCTGCACAAACGCTACAGCCAAATCGAACTGGACTGGACCTATGCTCAAATACAGCAGCTGCAGGTAGGTGTGTGTGTGTGGGTGTGTGGGTGTATATGTGTATATGTGTATATGTGTATATGCGTATGTGTGTGTGTGTGTGTGTGTGTGTGTGTGTGTGTGTGTGTGTGTGTGTGTATTGCCTAAGCTGTTCTTCCTTTTTGAGATTTAGTGCATATAATCATAAAGAGCCTAAAGTATTTAATGAACTGTACCATTTTCACTGTTTTATTCAAAATAAAATATTATATAATATATGAAGTGCAGAAAGTCATGTTAAACAGTAAAAATGTAAGGCACCCACAATTTTGTCTTTTAGGTTAAGGCTGTATTTTGTTGGGCTTGGATCAGTTCCATCTTAAAACTTTATGTAATTTTGTTTAGAATTTGGATGGTATTTTGCCTGACTGTATTTGGGTTCAGGGCAAGATTGTAGGACTGATTAAAATATGTAAATCCTGGCTTGTTTGACAAGTACACAAGGTTCCTCCTTGTCCAGGCATATTGCTGTTAGTATTTTAGCCTTGAGCTCTGTTTTGTCCTGCATGTTTCATTTATCCTTAATCACATTCTTACTATTTCATAGTTCATTTTCCTTACTGGTGACATTTTATTAAAAAATGAGTATACTAATATCACTAAACACCATGATAAAAAAAAAACACACCTTCATATCACATCATATACATGGACGCTATTCTAATGACCCATAAATGGTGTGCAATGGTCATTATAAAAGGGCACTTTCTCCTACTATATTACTTTACTGCTATGTCAGTGAAAATCAGGCAAAAAGGCAGTACTGTGATGTCTAATGAAATGTGGCTCATGAATGTTTGTTCCACTGGAGAATTCAGTCTAATATTCCACTGCTGGATCACCAGTCTGGCTGTGGAGGCTCCCATTCAGGCTGAGCAAACACACCACGGTGGTGACAGAACAGGCAGCCTGCAGAGAAGAAGAAATTCAATAATTGACCCACTGTCAGAGTGTACTCGGGTGAACTTACTCGCTGTAAATTAGGAGTCACTTCCTCTGACGTCTGTCCCAGTGGGTAAAATGAAGGCCAAGGAAGTAACATGCTCCCAAGCTTTACTGAATCTTGAGAACAATCTTATTCAACACAATACATTAGGTTCAGAGTTGTGTCCAGTGTTAAGTGTCCACATACAGCAGTGAACTTTGTCACTGTAATCAATTATCGTTTAATTCTGAAAAAAATCCAAATATTTTTACTGATGATGAAAGAAATGACATAGAATTAGTCATTAGGGACCCTTACTCTGCATATTTGCTGTTTTTCCTGCTGTTAATACTCATCAACATGGAAATGGAAAAATTTCAGCTTAAGCTTTGTCTTTTCTCATACAGCTTCAAATCAGTAACCTGAGTGAGCTCACTCCAGAGGGCAAAGATGGTGCCACTTGGCCCATTGGTGTCAACCCACCCTTCAGACCCAAGACGCGCTTTGAGGTGATAAACTGGGAATACTTCACTGAAGAGCACATCTATTCATGCGCAGATAGCTCACCAAAGTGTGAGCTTCGTGGAGCAGACCGTGCAGACGTTAACTCCATCCTGGAGACGGCTGTGGAGCGTCTAAATGAGCGTTACCAACCACAGCTGCGCTTCCGCAAGCAGCGACTCCTGAATGGCTACCGTCGCTTTGACCCCACACGAGGCATGGAGTACATGCTGGACTTGGCACTGGAGGCCTTCACACAAAAGGGTCACAGTCAGGTTATCGCCAAACGGGTGGGTCTATTGAGGCCTCTCAGCGCAATTGAGATCATTCCAATGCCTTATGTGACTGAAGCAACAAGGGTGCAGGTCATCCTTCCAGTGACGGCGCGGGACCAGGACTTTGTGGGCAACTTTTTAGACACTTATGTCATGAATGCCTTGGACACTCGTGACAATGCTCTGCTTACTTTCCTGTTTGTGTATGATCCCTTTGATGCACAGAGGGTCAGTCAGACGGATGTATTTGCTGGAGTCAAGGCCATGATCGGTGAGGTGGAGAAGCGCTATAGTGATGTGAAGATCCCATGGATTAGCGTCAAAACAGAAGTACCTTCACAGGTCAAGCTGATGGACATCATCTCTAAGAAGCATCCAGTGGACACCTTGTTTTTCTTGGCCAGCGTGTGGACTGAGGTGAACGCTGACTTCCTGAACCGCTGCCGAATGAATGCCATCAGCAACTGGCAGGTGTTCTTCCCTATCCACTTTCAAGAGTACAGCCCTGCCCTTGTGTACCGCGACCAGCAGCCTTCTGCTGCCTCCCCCTTTTCTTCAGAGACGCTGCGCGATGGCCGCTTTGACCGCCACGTCTTCGAGGAGGCCTGTTTCTACAATGCAGACTACATGGCTGCACGCACTAAGATGGCGGCCGACATCTTGGACAATGACGAGCTGCTGGAGAGCATGGACGTGTATGAGATTTTTGTGCGCTATTCGGGCCTACATGTGTTCCGGGCGGTGGAGCCGGCCCTGGTGCAGAAGTATGTCCGTCGAGCTTGTAACCCCCGGTTCAGTGAAGATATCTACCATCGCTGTGTGTTGAGCAATCTCGAGGGGCTGGCCTCTCGATCACATCTGGCTATGGCACTGTTCGAACAAGAGCAGGCCAACAGCACCTAGGAGCCCATTCTGGTTACTGTGACCATTACACTCTGTGGATCTTTTTTGCAAACATTCTGGCCATACTGAACCGAGATCAGTGAAAGAGTTCAAAGTAAACTGCAACTCTCTGTCTGCTCAGGAGCCACTGAATGATTGAGAATTTAGACCATGAGGCTGATCTTCGGAGTTGAGCTACAAGAACAGGACATGGGGCTTGGGCTGTTGCTTCTGAATGTGAACTTGATTAGATTGAGCTCTGTCTCTTAACTCAATGTATGAAGTCTTAGTGACTCACTTTCATTGAAATTAAATGTAATGAACTCACTTCTGTGTATGTGACTACTCCACTTAGTTGTAGCTGACTGGGTAGCTGAACTCTCAGTCAACTGTCATGAATTTTCTGTAAAGAAACAAAAGGAATTCATTGGATTCACTGGTCAGACTTGAGTTAAGGTGACCCTCACTGAGTAGGCCTATCAGCATAATATAACATAAGTGCTGTGCAAGTATATTGTAGTGCTATATTTGATTACATACAGGAAGTTTGAGTAATCAAGCATCTACGTCATACTAGCATAACATGATGAAATGTCACTGTAAAGTTGTTCTTTAACAGAAGAGTTGTCAAATCCTCAAAACTCTTTCTAAAAACAGGAAAACATAGTTTTGGAGGATTTTTTGCCAAATAAAAGGCAAATTCTACCCTGAAAAAAATATCAAATACAGTGCACACATGACATTGGATTTTTATAGTGACCTTTACAGATTTTCTGAATGCTACTATTTAAACAGTCATTGCATTTCACTGAGAAGTCTGCATAAGTTTTCATTGAAAATGGCAGTGTGAAAGCAGTAGAGGTTTTTCTACATGTCACTATAGAAATGTAATGTTCTGTGCATAATGTTAGAGGTTTTTCCAGTGATTACCTTTCAGTTTGGCATACATTCCTCTCTCTATAGAAAAAGCAATAGCAGGTTTACAACAAACCCTGATGTTACAATACATATAGTATCAGTTAAAAGGGTGAAATACTAAATGGAGATGTGGCCAATGACGATGGATATATAAACCCAAAATATGAATGTCAGAGTAAAACATAAGCAGGTTTTTTTTAGATCTACATATTTAATGGTAAAATAAAACTAAAACTACAAATTCTTATGAATTGTACTTGAGTATAGTAGACACCCCTCAGTCTGCAGCTTGATACAGATCACTAAGGACATTGACTTATTATATGTGAACATAATATTTGTAGTGAACTATGACCTTAAAAAGGCATTTCAACATTTTGGCCAATTAAAATTCAAAATCTATTTGACATAGTGTGTGTGTATATATATACATGTACATTTTGGCACAGTAGTGTTGAAAATACCTAATACTTTACAAAATAGGATTATTTTGTAACCAACATGGGGACATTCAGAACAGATCCTCTTTTCCTCACAGCTGCTCTGACTGATTAAATTTGACAGTTAAAAAGGAACTGCATCTGGTCTGTCGTAAGATGTGCCTTGCTTAAGATTTTTAACTGCTCACTGTGACTTCAGTCTGCAGTGTTCCTGCAGAAAATCGCACCCACAGTGCCCTGATGGGTTCAAGCCATCTGACAAGTTTTAGTCAGTAGCCTTAATAACTCAAATCCCTGCCCTGATAATAATATGTTTCCTATGTAAGTATACGGAAGGTGCTGTTTTATACCCAACAAAATGTCACCCTGCATTTAGTATTCTGTGCTACTAGGTTCAGCCTCTATCCTCACTCAGACTGAGAATGTGGGTAGAAGAAAGAATGGATAAATATGATGGATTAGTTCCCAAAATGTTGAACTGTTTCTTTAAGCCTCTGCTTCATCCGCACCTTGAGCCTTTTGCCTTTCTTTACGTACATGATTGTATGAGAATCTCATGAACTGTGTTGAATATGTTGTCGTCAAATAAAAAGCCTGAATCTTTGAATCGGTATGAGAATTGTGGTGGAGGAATGTAACGTTTGTGTGTTCAAGGTAAAAGTGTAAAGAGATAAGAAGGTTTAGTATAGCAGCCCAACATTGTCTCAACATTCTGGAGTACAGTAAATACTGTACAGTGAAATGTCTGCCAAATCTAGACATCTATTTGACATCAATATTCTGATACTGATGTGATTCTGAATTGTGCATCCCCGTGTCCAGCTAACCTGACAGGGAGAAGCAAATCATATATAGAAATACTTTGTAAACTCAAGTCTGAAATGCAGCAATATTGTTATTGCGCAATCTGTAATAGGAATAGTGTAAACCTGAGTATGAAGTTGTTCACCAAACATGAAATGTCATTTTTTCATATCAGGGGCTAGGATCTGTGTTCTATGAATTTAAAACAGTTGAAAGTAAAACGTGAGTCATTCATACTGTTCTAAAGTAGAATCGTGCCCAGTGTTTTGTTAAAAGTGATTTTCCAGGGGCTCCCAAGTGGGGCAAGTGTCTACGCAGTCCCCAGTAAGTGAACCACAGCCATCCAAAACAGCACAATTGACTTCCCTCACCCTGGATGGGTAGGTTAGCCCTCCCTCCCCTCTGATCACTCAGCACCATGCTAGATAGCATAGGTGTCTGCTAGCTAACAAAGCAGGACTGGCCTTTAGTATTCTCCTCCAAGCCTGTTGGTATCAAGTGATTGGTGTAGTCCAAGTATGTGGGTGGAACTGAACAATTTTTAATAGGGTCTGATTTCACCATAGCATTCCCCCAATAATGCAGCACCACCAATCACTGGGAAGGTGAGGCCTAGTATGTAATTTCTCATTGTCAGAATCTGAACATGAAATTGGCTAAATCCATAGCCTTCCATTACTGAATTTGATTATAGATATCCTGTCGAGAAGACCACCTCCAATTCATCTTCAGATCTTTGCTATGATGCAGAATACATAGTTGAAACAATTACGGTATGCTTCCCAGTCCTTGGGGCAGCAAATCTACCCCAAACTATAATTTTTCCACCACCATGCTTCACGGTAAATATAAAATTCTACTCCTGAAAAGCTGTTTTTGGTCTATAATACACCTGTGTACCATTACTGTGGCTAAATAACTCCATATTTGATCCGTCTGTCCAGAACACTTTATTTAAAAATGTCTGGCCTTTGTCTGTATGTTCTTTGGCAAACTTTGCTTTAATGTTCTTTTAGGAAAACAAAGGCTTTGCAGGCATACCTTCAAACTTGCAGATCTTTTTAACACATTGCCAGACAGATTTTCATAACATTTATACTGGCCTTAGAGTTATTTGGGTCTTGGTATAACATGAGGACACCAGTTGTCCAGTTTAAATAATACAGCTTAAATCTGCAGGAGATTGTAATCAAGGGCTCCTAATTTGGAACATTTCATTTTAATTTCATGAACTTGAATTGCTTTTTTCCCATGTGACTGAGTGGTTGTGGTTTATTTAAGTACAAAATGACTACAAAATGTCAGTTTTTAAAAATATGTTCTGTCATTTGTTGGAGTAAAAACACCTTCATCCATAGGCCCAATGTCAAAGACTGAAAAGATTCCTTGTTGGCCATTTTTTTCACATTTAAATGGACTCACTTTAAAGGGTTACTTGTTACTTGTCCACCTACTAATTATGTTTTGACAAGAGCTACGCTCACAGCAACTCGAGCAAAAATGTATTTTGGAATTTAAATTTAGTATCATAAATGTGAAATCTGAATGGTTGCATTGCTATCATTTTGCATTTGCATTTGATTTCACTGCTCTCGTGAAAGATCTTGAGGCCTCTCTTCCTGCACATCTTTTCCTCTTGCCCTCAGTTTGCCTGTTATCTTTCATGTGACGCCAGTTCAATATCCTGTGCTACTTCAAGCAGTACCCACAAGCTAAGTTAAACATGCTGACCCCCTGTTTTTTCTCTCTAGTTCAGATCATAAGGCAAACTTTTTTAAAGTGTGGTCCACATGTGGCACTTCACTGCACATTTAAACTATGAACAGCCGATTCAGCAGTGACTGCGAGTGGAAATTTGAACTGGACTAACATACAATGGAGTAGCAAAGCATATTTAACTTCATCAGGACTCGCACAGTATTTACTTTTCAAGGAGCATTTTCTATAAACAATCTATGATTTGTGTTCTTTTCAGTGAAGGCAATTCATTGGAATTCAGCTTGAAGTTTTGTGTAAAAAAATTTTTATTTTCTCTTATAATTGTGCATGTACGGAAATAAGCCAAGCAGAATTACAGATTATTTTAGGTACTGTGTTTTAAAGACTGATGTACGCAACCCACCTCCATTGTGATTGGCTGTTCTGTATGTTGCTTTATTTGAAAAGCAAAAACACTCTTTATAACTTCAGTGTAAATGGAATGGGGGGGGGGGGGGATTGGGGTATCTACAAATATTGTGCAAGTTTTAGACACCCATGCAAAATGCCACTTATCTCATCAATTATAAGTGTTGCAATAAATGCAAATAAATGTGTATCAGGATTGTTATTGTGTGTAAACAGTATGTGAAGTTTGGGAGCTAGTTAGCCAACAGATTTGGTTCACAATGCGTCCAATCATGTGTCATGTTCCATCAGCATTACCTGATTTAATCTAGTGAAGGACTGATGGAGCGGGCACAGGTATTTGATGGTAATTGTAGTTAATACTGGGCTTCCACACAGAGAGGTGTGGAGAAGATTACATGAACATGCAGACAAAGCTCTTTTAAACCAGACTTTCTGAGGTGCTTAATACTTTTGCACTGTGTATATAAATGTGGTTTCATGACAAACATAATGAAGGTGGTGACGTTGTAGCTTTGCCCAGACTTTTATTATAATATATTATGGTCTCACGTATCTTTCCCTGGGTACACATTGTTATCTGATTATGAGAATCTAACTCTGATGACCAGAAGAGTTTTGTCCAGAACCCATGAACCCATGAGTGTCTAGGTGGCTGTGTGGCTATCAAGATAACCATCTGAGTTGGAAGCCAGTCGTCCTGTTCAAAGATTTCTCAAGTAGATGAAAGAAGTTGTGAGAAATAAACCTTTGCCAGACTTTTGCCACCTGTTGATTCTTATTCACAGAACTTCTCCAGTCTCTACATGCCAAGAATCCATGCATGTGATCCAAAGTTAGTACTGTTAAACATTAGAGCTCTTACTTTATTGTTAATGAAATGATCTCTGATCAGAAGTTTAATATACTGTGTCTAACTGTAACTTGGATTAATAAATATTTTACTCGTAACCACAAAAAGTAAAAGTCAGTTCCAGTAATTATCGTTTACAGACCTCCTGGGCCTTGCTCGGAATTCCTAAATAAATTTGCTGCTTTTATCTCAAATCTAGTTGCTTCATCAGATTAAGCATTAGTTGTAGGAGACTTCAATATTCACTTCGATTGCCTCAATGATCCTCTCAGAACAGCATTCGTATCCATCCTAGATTCAGAAGGGGTTTCTCAGAAGCTCATAGAAGCCACTCACAGTGGTGACCACACCCTACATCTAATTCTAACTTTTGGTTTAAATATAGAAAATATAGTTCCACAGTCTGAGGCGATCTCAGACCATTATCTTATTTCATTTAAACGGCATCTTAGTGATTACACATGTACCGCGCCACAATATCGCATCAAGCGCATATTTACATCACCCACTGCTCAGAATTTTATCAATAATCTTCTAGAGCTTTTGATCTTGATTGGATCACCATCAGACCCCTCAGGACTCGATTGAGTATCTGAATGCTTAAAATCAATGTTCTCCTGTACCTTAGAAAATGTAGCTCCTGTGTAAAGAAAAATAATCAGAGAGAAATTATTTGCCACCTGGTATAACAACCACACACACACTGAAAAAAGTGTAAATGGTGTCAAACTAATTTGGTAATTCATAAATTTGCATGGAGTCTCCTGAGCTACAAAAAAGCTCTTAACGCTGCTAGGAAAACTTATCTCTCCACCCTTATAGAAGTTAACAAAAATAACCCTAACACTGAACGTCCCTAACAGTCTCGCTCTCATGGTGTCTGCTGAGCTACTCTAAGGCACCAATGATCCTGTTTCACTCATTGCTACTCTTAGTATTTATTCATTTATATTCTCTGTCTGCTATCTGCTATGGGTTCCCCTTCTGAGCCTTGGCTCCTGCCAAGGTTCCTTCCTACAGTTTAGGGAGTTTTTTCTTGCCTCTGTCGCCTTTATCTTACTCATTAGGGGCTCTGACACAGATTGTGTAAATTCTGTAAAGCTGCTTTGTGACGACGTTGTAAAAAGCAGTATGTAAATAAAATGGACTTGACATTACCCCTTTGGAGGCTTGCTATGCTTCCACTAGTCCATTGTAGTTAAATGTACAATTACATTACATCATGAATTGTGTGGATTCTGTGTTTGTTCTTCACACTTCATGTTCATGACTCAAGAAGATAGTGTCCTCTTCAGCTTTTGAACACATATGTAGTGGACTAAATGTGTAATATCCACACGTTCCACAGTTTCTCTCAGTGAGAAGTATTCACAACATGCTTCCACAAGCCCCAAGTATGTGTTCCAAAGGCGTAGGTGTGCACCTCTACACTGAAAGCCTCAGGTAGAGTTTGCTGCACCTCAGCATCACGGCAGAAATGCTGGCTGCTTCTGCTGTAAATGAGTTCTGCTCTGCTACAGCAAGCTCAAGAGCCCCTCACAGCATAGCTGGAATTCAGCTCGCATTTTACAGCATGTCTAAAGGAGCCTTAGGAGAGAGGGAGAGTAGAGAGGGCTGATAGCTATAGTTCCTTAGCCACAATGCAGCCACACTTGGTATCAAACATGGAGATCATGGAGATTACTTCTTAAAGGTTTGTATTGGAGCCAATAAATTAATGAAGCACACAAGTATCAGAAACGATCATAGATCCCTATGACTTGTTAACTCCTCTAGTCCTGTGCTGTCATGTTTTGGCTGATCAGCTACATTTTGGATCATGGAGAAAACTGTAGAATCAGTTTTTATTTGCAGGATTCCTTTGAGGATGGGGGTCCTCAGAAGGAAGTGGTAGGCACAGTGGCCTCCCTGCATGCAAAACATACTGCGCTGTTCTAGGTTACTGTAATAAAAAGGGAGGGGGAGAGACAGGAGGGGGGCAGGGTGGTACTGGGTGGGTAAGAACAGGAGAGCGAGTGAAAGGGCTCTTTTTATGCACAGGAGGCTAGACCTTATTAATGCAAGATCAGACTGCTGTATGAACGGCCACCTGTTTCCTCCTCAGGACAGACGAACACAGTGAGAGACAATAACGCATCTGTCCACACAGGAGGCTGCTAAACGTGCACAGATCCATTACAAAAAGCGTATTGTAAGAGTATTCGTGTCTACGTCCTTTATCAGGGAGGTTAAAGACAGTTATTGAAAAGACTGCAATTCATCTGAGAGCTGTAAACACCTTCTAATTCAGATATTAATCTTCAGACCTATGGTCCCATAACTAATGTAAATGTATAAATATCTACTTCCAGTGATTCAGTATTAAGTATATTTGATACAGCAAGTATTAACTACCAGGAATGTTATAGTTACAACTATACATGGTTCAGTGATTACTATAATTAATTCAGGAGCTGCTGTACAAAATGCATTAGCTACTGTAAATGAATCAGCATATCTATCCATGATTCAGTAGTATAGTTACTAACTGTTATACAAAATACAGTAACTACTATAAATAGTTCAGTATTGTATATTATTCAGTAACTACTACAAATAGTTCAGTATTATATATTATTCAATAACTACTATAAATAGTTCAGTATTATATATTATTCAATAACTACTATAAATAGTTCAGTATTGTATATTATTCAGTAACTACTATAAATAGTTCAGTATTGTATATTATTCAATAACTACTATAAATAGTTCAGTATTGTATATTATTCACTAACTACTATAAATAGTTCAGTATTGTATATTATTCAGTGACTACTATAAATAGTTCAGTATTGTATATTATTCAGTAACTACTATAAATAGTTCAGTATTGTATATTATTCAGTAACTACTATAAATAGTTCAGTATTGTATATTATTCAGTAACTACTATAAATAGTTCAGTATTATATATTATTCAGTGA
>JBBIGC010000013.1:15066332-15081318 GCA_037576955.1 Lepidarchus adonis | reverse complement strand
ACTACTATAAATAGTTCAGTATTGTATATTATTCAGTAACTACTATAAATAGTTCAGTATTATATATTATTCAGTGACTACTATAAATGGTTCAGTTACTACTATAAATGATTAAGTAAATATTATAAAAGATTCAGTATATATTATATGGTTCAGCTAAAAACTATATATGATTTAGTAATTACTATAAATGATCTATTATATATGATTAAGTAAATACTACAAATGATTCAGTAGCTACTATAAATGAATGAGCAAACAATCCATTCTTGAGTTACATAAATGATGCATGTATGATGCATGTAAGATATGTAGCACATAAAGATTATCTGTATACAGGAGGTTAAAATGAACCATTTGATGTATTTTCTATAGTAAAGTGTGAATAAAGTGCTACTTTTCTCAGACATTATGTGGCTTTTTTGAATGAAAAGTATAGACTAGAATGAGTCCTATAACAGAATGCAGTCACACAAACTCAGATAAAACTCACATCAGACTCCGAATCAGGTCCCTTTTACAAACTTTGGCAAACGCTTGTTTATTTACATCCACGCTGTACCACAAAGTCACAGCTGTGGTTCTCATACTAACTTCTTTCTGCTGAAAGTGGAACACGGTGATACAACAAACACACAACAGAGTTGGAGAGGAAGAAAATCGTAGTGGACTGATGGACAGCTGAATCTTTTTATGAGGACTAGAAAACTGTTCCCATTATACTTTCATGAGCATCCACCTTGTACAAACTGCCCTGATACTGATTCAGTCTTTTCTTCTTTAGTTTGATTAAGGTGTCACAGACCAAAGACCAACAGATAGAGGTAACTTCTGCACCTTTGAGGCAAATTGCTTGTAGAAGTTGTTCTTTTATGAAGATGAGAGACCACTGTTGTTTTTTCCACTGGTCAAGAAAATAGGATGATAGAAGACTAAGTTGGTATAAAAGGACAACTTCTACTCCAAGCCACAGGTATATTTAGTGGTGAATTAATTGTTATGACTAAGGCCTTGTCCACGCTGGCATTTAAATCTTGGATAAATGAAAATGATGACCAATCCTAGATGTTGACTTCAATAAGACATGACATACGCCTTTTGTTTAACACCAACCTGCATTCCAGACTACAATGTTGTGTGTTTACCTGTGGGGGCAGTAAAGAGTCAGTCCAGACTGTTATATTGTGTGTTTACCTGTGGGGGCAGTAATGAGTCAGTCAAGACTGTAATGTTGTGTGTTTACCTGTGGGGGCAGTAATGTGTCAGTCCAGACTGTAATGTTATGTGTTGACCTGTGGGGACAGTAAAGAGTCAGTCCAGACTGTCATATTGTGTGTTTACCTGTGGGGTCAGTAAAGAGTCAGCATAGAGTGCAATGTTGTGTGTTTATCTGTGGGGGCAGTAAAGAGTCAGTCCAGAGTGTTTCTGTAACCTTTTGGGTTTGAGGTTCATCCTAATTGG
This sequence comes from Lepidarchus adonis, assembly GCA_037576955.1. Taxonomy (NCBI): domain Eukaryota; kingdom Metazoa; phylum Chordata; class Actinopteri; order Characiformes; family Lepidarchidae; genus Lepidarchus; species Lepidarchus adonis. Next base: position 15,079,857 of record JBBIGC010000013.1, on the reverse strand, counting down.
ATTCAGGAAAAATGTATATATAAAAGCTAATTATATCATTTTAATTCTGCAAAATGTGTAAAAAAAAAAAAAAAAAAGTTAATTTAACAGCATACAGATGTTTTCTTCGTGCTCATCAGGATTTTGGCAGAAATTGATGCCAAGAAAAAGCTGCATGCAACATTTTAATGAAGCCATCCAAACACACAACCTACCAAATGAAAATCCTGAAACCCCATGTGGATTCTGACTCAGTCCAATGAGCAAAAATACTGTTTGATCCCTATTCATCTGATGCCACAAATGTCTGAAAAATGCTTGATTTAGATGCCAGTGTGGACTACGCCTAATTGTTAGAACTATGCAAGGTCCACCACATGAACCATCTACAAGGAACATTAGCATAGCTCTTGGGTTGAAGAGCAAATCAATCACGAGAAACAGGCAAAGGGAAAAAGGGTTAGAGGTGCAAGGTCAAGTCCATAAGTCCAAATTGTTACTGAAAGAGCTGCTGCCAAAGTCTCCAAAGTGGTGCGTGTCGTGATGCCTCATTGCAGAGGTTGGATTTCAAGAGGTTCAGTAGGACACGCTCTCATCTTGAGGATGAACCAGGCCGTATGCATCCTGGAACAAATTCATTTATGTGCTTCTATGTTTCTTCCCATACTAAAATCACTAGGTCTTTCATAAAGACAAAACAACAACAAGACAAAAGACTTAAAAAAAAACACAGCACGTTGACCCAGTTGAGCCTTTGTGTTGGGTATTGTCCATTCGTAGGTCTGACCCAGTCACCATGGGCCAGTGCTCTTCTGATCTCCCATTTGGGTCAGAAGGGTTTAAAACGTCCTTGTATGAAAGTATAAAAAGCTCTGTCCATGCAGCATGCATAGGCCTTAGAAAATCAAACAGACCCTCTTCACTTCTTGAGGTTCCACAAAAAAGTTTGAACATAACTCTTCTCCATGAGAAGATGTCTGATGATCTCAGGTGTTTGTCTGAATGAGATCCCATTCATATTCCTGCTTACTGTGAAATCACCCTCCTACATGAACCCTAAGATTCATGAGGAGGACAACACGCACAGCCAATGAGCATCTGGGACTATATTACAACACTGAAACAGACCTAACGTCTACTGTAACAAAATAAGTAGTTTATGTTCTCCTTCATTCCCTTGTTTCAAGTGACAATTAACGAAAATACATATGACTGACTCACGATCAACAACTTAGTGCAAACGTTTTAAAAGTCGTGGTGCGTGACTGAGGTGTTTATTAAAATTCCAAACTAAACATCACTTTAGTTTGCCTACTTTCTATATACTCAATGCCTAACAACTAGATGTTGCCCTTCATTATGAAATGACTTAATAAATACTTAAAACCTAAAAAAAAAAGAGTTTGTGACCTTTGGTACACATCAAACATAAAAGGACTCTTAAAACTGACATATAGGTTAAGAACAACACTGGTTATATCCAGGATTTGGGTCATATGAACACATTCCGACTATTTTATAGCTACCCAGAGACAAAACTAATGAAACTGCCCCAATATTTACACAATTTTAACCTTTTAACCATGTTTCTTTATGAACTATCTGCACTACTGCCTCAAATTATAGCACAGGATTATCTGTTCATATGTGCCTCTAGTTTTTGCAACAAACCTCCTTCATCTATGGCCTCAGGTTTAGCTAATGGCAGAGGAACCGTGTTTAAATAGTAGAACTTAAATGAGTTTTGCTGTTTTAATAATGTAGCCACATGTGCTTATTCTGCTGGGGAAAGGAACACTCTGCTGTAAGCCAGGGGCTTGGCTTGTTTTAATTCTATTGAGTATAACTGTGAGCTACAAAAACAGAAGGAATAGGCTTCCAAACGCTTCGACTCAATGATATTCCAGTAATGTCATACTTTATGGGCTCCATGCATTATAAATACTGATGGTAAAAAAACATGACCTGTTTTCATGAAAAGCTTGAGCTCTTAACACTGATAAGATACTGTTACTTCAAATCCCAACACATACCGGAAAAATTTCCTTGGCTACAGGTTCAAACATACAGAGTCAATAAAGATTATTATTATAATTAAATCCATTGGCAGCTGCAGGACTGTATTAGTTTAAAATCAAATGTGACTACAAGAGTGAACGTAAAGGTAATGGGGCAAAGCACAACTGGGAGAAATGCTAGGCCTTCTCTCAATGGACGTGTGCCATTGAGCCTTGGGTCACAGTGACGACAAACACACCCAAAGACAAACACCCCAAACACCCACACACCCTACTCTCATTGCTGGGAAAAAACATGGGGTTAATGAGGAGCATCCATGTGGCTCAGGCAGAAAATGTGGGAGCTGAGGAGAAGGAGGAGTCTAGGTATTCCTCAGAGCCAGGGCTTGCTCCAGCTCTTGTCTTCTCTGTTGTATCTGTGAAGAGAACATGAAGAGAACTGAACAGTCTGATTCACAGCAACTGGACAGGCTGATATAATTTAGTTGAAAAAATTTAAAAATGTAAAAAAAATGACCCAAGCCCTTGTGGTAGACAGACTTTCTGTCTCACCTTGCAGTAGAAATAGCGACTGACGGCCTCCTGAGACCAGGGCTGGTGATAAAACTCTGCCCTCCTCTCCTCCTCTGGGTTCCCAACAACATCAGTCATCAGCTGAAATCAATCAGATTTGCACTTATTGTCACCCTACAATTCAGATGACATTACATTAAGACCAAAATGTAAGAATCTTTTGCTGAAGTTTGCGCATAAATCATCTATTAAGATCAAATATTCACCCATTTATAGATGAGCACCTCTTTAACCACACAGTATTATTGTTAATTATTATTAAGTAATGATTTGCATTATGTGCGTGTTAATAGGGCTTTCATAATGTATTAATAAGACATTTATAAGCCTCATTTAATTACACATTAACTATTCTAAAAGCATCTATGACACCATTAATATACCGAGCATTTGAATATGAATAGTGTTTTTCTTGGACTTGTGGTGCAACATATAACAGTGCAGAGCAGTCAGGACAGACATCACAGTGCTCTGATAGTAGACATAACACAACATAACACCACTTACACAAACTTCACACTGTTTTCTATGGACCACAGGTGGTGTTACATTAGTCATTCTCCATTTCACACCACGTGTGGTCCATAGCAAACACTGTGAGGTTTGTGTAAATTGTGTTATGATGTGCTATGTCTGTCCTATGATGTCTGTCCTGTCTGTTCTGCACTGTTACACTGCTGTATGTTGCACCACAAGTCCAAGAGAAACACCTTTTCAGTCCTTTGAATACCTGACACTAAACATTTCTTGAATCTTGAATATACATTAATAACAGATATTATTACTGTATTCATAATCATTACAGAAATTCAAGCATATCAATACAATATAGAATGACAGTTAAAAACCCTTCATGATTCATTTCTAACACTGTTAATGTAAATGTATGCCCAGTATATGAATGCAGTGGAATGCCCTTTGAACTTATGTCATGCTTATGAATATAATAACAGTGCATGTTATGTATATTAAAACTTTTATATTTTTAATAAAGGTGTTACCGGTAATTTAAGAATATTTCATATACTTAAATATGGCTTATGAATGTGCACTTAATGTAAATTGTTGCAATAATAACAACAGCACTATAGTGTAGCTGTAAGCCATCACACTTTGGGAGCTGGTGAAGGTTGGAAGAAGTTTTAAAAGATAATTTAAGTTTTAAATTTAAGAGTGTAGCAAGGCCACCTCCCCACTAAATATACTTGTGTCCAGTTCTATACTCTCTGTTAGATCCTGGTCAGGGAGTTCTGGTATTTGGCATTTACAGATGGATTTCCTCTGGAGTTATTAGACTGGAAGATCAATATACACTCCCTATTTCAAACTAATCCAACTTCAACTAACTTTGAGGTCCCTGCTCTGGGACTTCAGCCAGTCCTGAATGTAGCCTTTAGGATCTCTGGAGAAGCTGAGCATGAAGTCTCTCTGGATCTTCAGCTGGTTGATAGACTCGATGGTCTCGTGGATCTGCAGAAGAAACAAATAGCAAACATCATGCCTCAACATCTCCACAACATCTGTGAAAATCATGTCTGTGTATGATCATGAGTTGCTGACCACCTTGTTGTCAAGGGTGGCAATCTCCTGTTGATTCGCAGTGGAGAGCAAGAAGTTGCTCATCTGGGCTTTGAGCGGATCCTCCACTTCGACGTCTATATCGTAACAGGCTGTTTTCTTCTGATCGTTTGGGTCCACACTACAGTGACCAAGACAATGCAACATCTTTAACAAACAGTGCTGGACACAATCATCTAAAGCAGGACTACCCAGAGCTTTGGTCGATGTCCAGCATAGTGTGGTAGCTCCTCTCTTCAAACACACTCACTAAATTTCACAATCAGCAGGTGAGTTGATGCAGGTGGGTTTGAGGAGGGGAGCTACCAAAATGTTCTGGACACTGCCCCTCCAGAACTGAGTTTCCCACCCCTGACTTACAGCATAAAGCAATGTAAAGTGGAAGTGGAAAAAAACATAACTGACATCACATAATTGACACTGACACTGAAACAGCATAACCGGCCATGGAGCTTCAGTGATCACCAATGTGAAGAATTGTTTTGATCGCCACTAGAGCCAATGCAAGGTGCCTTGTATGTACTGACCTAATGATGTGGTTGATGACGATGGGGTCAGGGGGCAGCAGCAGGTTGGTGAGGCGCTGAGGGATCTCGGAGAACTTCAGCCGAGGACAGTCGAAAATCTGAGAGAGTGAATGCTTCCATCAGATGGGTTCAAACAGTGTAACTTCAGCACTGGTGCATCTCTCTTTGCTCAAGGTTCGAAGAGTTTGATTCAGTTGGTCACACTCCTTACCTGCTGGAAATATTTATCACAGTTGATGTACTCCTTGTCGTGGGAGTCCTGCAGCTTGTTAGTTTTGATGTACTGCCACAGAGCCTGAATGATGCAGGAGCGGGTCTGAGTGTGGATGCCCAGTAGACGAGCGAGTCGCGGGTCCAGCTTGAACTGGGGGGGCTACACACAAGAGTGTATATTTTAGTGTGTGGATGAGAAGATGCTCACATGTAAAAGAAATATCTCTATGCTGTTAAGCTAACCTCTAATACATCATACAACATTTCCCAACTCTAGGCTGCAGATTTTAGTGCATTTTCTGCTTCATCACACCCACCTCAGCTCAGCAGGAGGTTGACCAAGTGCAGTAGCAAAGCTGTACTCTTACACAAGGGGGCAGCAAACGATACTAGTGGATTCTATCAGGAAACTCTATAGAAGGTACTGTATCTTGAATACGAGGTGGTGTCTGCAGCAGGGGTGCAGAAACTTAACTGGACATGAATGTCATAGTAAAATAAAAAAATATTTTAAATAAAATCCTTTCCTAGTTCATATGCTCACAGAGTTAGTAATGAAGGCCTTAGGCTACATTTATAATGCATAAACAGAGGAGCACTATGCTATGAGCTGCTTGAGTGCTTTAGGATATTCATGACCTAATTGATCATTGATTTGCCATTAACAGATTAATGTATAACATTTTATATTTTATATATTATATTATACTGATATCATAGCTGGCAATAGCTTCATCATCCTCATTGTAGTGCTGTGCAAGCTACTGAAAATGAGTAATTAGTTACATTTACTTCTTTCAAAAGCACTTTCTAAAAAGTCATTAGTTACAAGGGAAAGTAATTTCAGGTTATTCTTCTAAGGTTATTCTTATTCTTCAATTTTAGGAAAGGACAAAATCAGGACTACCACACGGTCTGCCTGGGCCGATGCAATGAATCGATGTCACTTTCACTTTCAAGCTACAACAAATAGGTCATTCAACAAGAAACATAGTAACAATGGGAGAGACTTCACAACCTAACTCGACCCCAGAGAAGACCTGTTTGGGAATTCTTCAGATTTTGGTTAGTAGATGGCAAAACTCTGGAACATTTTGTTGTGAGCAAGTTCTAGGACAATTACAGTGGGGCAAAAAAGTATTGTGCAAGTTGTCTCACTTAAAAAGATGAGAAAGGTCTGTAATGTTCATCATAGGCACACTCTGAGAGACACAATGTTAAAAATCCAGTAAATCACATTATTATTTATCATTATACATTATGAATACAAAGTATTCATCATTTCTTGATGAATCTTGTGGAGGTCCACCATTCTCAGCAGTGTCTCCATCCACATTTGTGCCTCCAATTAACTTAAGTGGTGTCAGTTAACCTATCAGGAGCTTCCAAAGCCATGACATCATCATCTGGGCTTATAGTTTAAAGACATAGTAACCTTAGTGTTACTTAAGTAATAAAAAAGATTTGGGGAATCCCAACTGAAATAAAATAGAAAAGGTTTTGTCTGATTTAATATCAGACAGTGAGAGAAAAAAAGTTTTATTCGATGTATGTAAACCTATTTTAACTGTACATTTGACTTTCACACCAGCCAAAAGTAACAAGTAAAAAGGCCATTTAGATTTCAGTAACTGTAATTACTGTAGTTCACTGCCAAAAGTGGTGAACATACAAACATACAAAAGCACTACTCATTACTGTCTAACACCCTACAGCCTTTCATCTGGCTCATCAAGTCTGAAAATGGAACAGAGTCTGAAACAACTAACTTTTACTGTCATTTGATCAATTAGCACCTATAAAATATGCAGTTTGAGTGCCTATTCTCAAATGACATATTTTGTTTCTAATACATATCCTTTATAGGAAACATACTTAAATAGGTGTGTTTTCTATAGATGATGTATTACCTTCACTTTAAAAAAACAAACAAAAAAAACCCCTCCAGTCAAGCTAACCTTCAATATCTCAGTGCTTTGTGGTAAAAAATCTGCATAATAGCATTTAATCAGGAATATTGTAAAATGAATATACCTGCTGGCTCAGAAACTGCTCAGGTCTGTTAGAAGCAGAAAACACACTAAACCGTACAGAGCCTGTGGTCTCTAGGACCAGGGGTGGGAAATGCTGCAGAAGGAGAGAGGAGCATGGTTTGCCCTTTGGCACCCTCACCTGGTAGTCCAGCATTAAGAGCAGGGTGCAGCGTACATTAACATCACCTGGCCTTTTCACCTGGAAGCCATCGGTCTCCTGAGTGGTGGGAGTGCGGTGCCACTAGAATGCAAAACAGAAATGCAGTCTTGTTACAATATAGGGTATTAACAAAGCATGGCACACTCCCATACACATACACACACACACTCATGCATAAATACAGGAAGAAAGCAAATACATCCACACAAAGAAGCACATAACTTCCATACTCCCTGCAGTGTAAGAGTGTGTATGAAAGGAGAGGCTGCGTGACCTCCACACATCATTGAGACAGCTACACTATACAACATCATTCAGACATTGGTAAATTCATGTCAGTTTGAAAATAGGAGAAACTGCAAAGGGTATTGAAGTCTATAATAAGAAGTTAAATGAAAATTCACATAAACAAAGATTTTTCCTGCTTGGACTTTAAAAATGGAGAGGAACGTATGATATTCTGCACTAAAGCTAATTCCCTTCAGTAGGGGCTGGTTCATGCTGTTCATATGTCCTTAAGAATGAAAAGAAGATAAATCTCCACTTTAACAGACTCTGTTTGTGGTGTGAGCAAGGCTGAATCTTACCTGTGCCTTGCTGCTCAGCAGCTGAAAAGAAAAACATTTCAAGCTCCCAGAGATTCAAGGTAACCGTACTCACTAAGCATGCAACACTTGCTCACACAGGAACTACAAACGCTAAGTACTACTTAACCCTGACATGCAAAAATCTACATGATGAACACTTATGGGAAATAATGCATGTATGTAGTGCATCTATTGACGAGTTGTCTCTCTCAGATGACTCCATAATTGTGCTGAATGGGAGGTCAATTCATTCTGCAATTCAGAGTATAGCCCTGTGACTCTAAACACATTTGCCTGTGAAGGCACACATTAACCTTCAATACTGAACAGTTGTAGAGGCAACATGCACTTCCTCAGAATCCAGAACAAAAGCATGTATGGGACAGAATGTGATGGCAACAGACATGAAAAAGTGTAGTTAGCTTAGCTTAGGAGTAGTGTAGCTTCTTTTGATAAAGGAAACACTAGAAATATTTTAATACCAAATTTTCAAACAATAAATGAACTAACTGATAGACAGACAGACCAATAGATATACAGATAGATGGATAGAAATACAAACAGATAGACTGACAGATATATACGGTATTTCCCCAATGATAGGTTGCGGCTTATGCATTAATTTTGCAAACCTGTTATTGGGTGCGGCTTGCTTAAATGCAGCCTATCTTAAAACATGAAAACACATTTGCTAGAAGTATAATTCAGTACAAAAAGATCACATCCCCATAGATTAGTTGAACTGAAATGTACTGTTTACTGCAGCAATGAACAGTTCGAAAAGCAACACAAAGCAAGATAGATCAGTGGCGGCTCAGTATAAAACACGGAACATGTAAAGCACAATTGATTATGTTAATTTTCCTGTGCTTGCCCCACGACCGTGGTTGGAGTAACTCGTGATATTATTGATTTATTTCTGTTTTCTCTCAGCACAGAGCACAATTTCTATTCCTTGTTCCCATTTCCAAGCTACTCCAATGTGCACTGCTAACCCGTGCTCTCTCGCCTAAAACTCTCCACTAAAAACAACTCTTTCCACTCCTTTCCGCACAACCGACCCGTTCTCTGCTCCACACACTATACAGTCCATAATGCATTGCTCCCTCCACAACACACCACTGGAAACTAGCAACAAACAAGTTAAACAAGTTGCCAGAACTAGCATTGGTTAGCAGTTAGCCTAGCCATCATGATAGTCTTTGATGAACCAAAATACACAGATTCTCTTTTCTGCAGCGTATAGAATGGGGCCTATAATGTGGTTGGCCTATCGTTGGGGAAATATGGTGTATACATAAATAGACAGATGGACAGATAGACATGCAGATATATAGATAAATGGATAAACAACAAAAAATTGATACAGTGCAAGTCGTTCGAGCTCTGTTAAATGAATAATTTGATGCGAGCCTACTCTTACACTAGCTGCACACATAAAGGAATGTTAAACTTCCTCCACTTTTATTTTAGATTTAACATTATAAAATATCTTCTTGCAGGGATAAGTGAAAATAATTTATTTAGAGATGTGAATATTTGAATACCAAATAACACCGGACATAGTTCAGGGACTAAAAGCTTACTTTGGGGAGAAGTGTGATTGAAGCAAAACATGCAAATGAAAATGGAGATACATTATATATCGACAGGGAAACAGTGAGAAGTGATCCGGACCCAGCACACTCATCATTGTGGTGAATGCTCACCTCCACTAGGTGGTTGTCCGGTCCATATAGGTCTTTGTCCAGCTCGATGACCAGGCTCTTAAAAAACGAGGAAAACTTCCTCTTCACCTTTCCTGGCTGGGAAGAACAGAAAAGAGAAGAAATCAAATGAAATGTGTCAGAAATTTCATTTTGAATTTTTCTTGAATCTGCAGGGTTTCAGGGGAAGAGTAGCTTGGCCTATGGAAGGCATTACTGCTTTCAAACCAAAGCCTGGTGCTAATGTGTAAAACTGTCATCAGGGCCTACTGTTTCCACCTGGGTGATTATGAAGCATAGGCTTAAGCTGCACTTGGCCAGACGTTCAAGCTTTGGTTCAGACTTTTTGGCTACTACTTCTTTGGTAAACTATTCACTCGTAGCTTCACTCTTATCCAAGCAAAACAAGCAACTGCTGGAGCTAATCTCTGGCCAAACACACTGTATATGTATCCTGAGACCAAACACTATGGTTGTTTATGGCTGAATGTGAAGCAAACAATTTTCTGCTTTCACAGAATGCTTTTGGAGGCACTCCTCAATGTTGTCTTTTCCACAGTCGGAGAACTTCATAATGCATAATGTTTCTGTAATAAACTTTTCTTCATACATAAAACATGGTCTCAGTGAAACAGGGCATAAAACCATCAGAAAAGAGACAAAAGCAAGGGGAAAAGAAAGTCAAAGGAGTCAAAGAATGTTAATGTTTGCACAGGAGTGGACGAATGACCTCATTGGTAAGTGGGGCATACTGCTGTGGTGGAAACTTGGAGTCTGCACGAGTAATTTTAACCTCACCACTGTAAAACACACATAGCTGCCATTCAGCGGCTATGAGTTCACTCAGACGAAGGCGCAGGGGCCGCAGTTTTTGGCTTGTTCAATCCCCTCGGCTCTGGTGTTGATTTTGGCTAAAAGACTAACTCGTCTGAGGTCTGTCAGGAGTGGCTGATTGGTTTAACCTCCAGTAATCAACAGCTCTGAATAATTAACAGTTAATAATTTCCTTGAATAAAGAATTAATAGATTAAATAACATTAGAATGGTTGCCATCATCTAAAATCCTGTATTCTGTTCCCAAGTTGCTCTTTTACGAATCTTTTAAAATGATATTAAATAGTAATTTATTAATAACTAAGGATGTAAAGACATTTTTAACTGATGGGGATTTGCCTGAGCATGAACGAGCCTAAGCCTGATCCTTTGTTTTAAGTCGTCACGCAGGTGCTGTGAACAGAGAGCATTGTGGCAGCACGTGGTTAAAATGTCAGCAGTGTGAAAATATTTTAAACTGGAAAATTCAATCAGTCCAGTGACCACATGTAATGTCTGTAATTCAAACATTTGGTGAGGTGGTAGTAACACTACCAATTTGATATGACACCTAAAAAAATAAACATGTGAGTGAGTTATACATGTCAGCAAAAAGGCAAAAAAGATTACCTATGGGGTACAGTCTTGTGCAAAAGTTTGGGCAGCCCCTGATAAATAACAGATTTTGTTGATTTTATAATGAAAAGATGTTAACACAGTCTCTCTAGGACATGAAAATTCAAAATACACAATATTTTCAGCAAACATTTATGCATAGATACTTTTTATGCCCTATACTGAACAAAACTAAAAAATAAAAACATTATTATGGCACTCTGCAAAGGTTTGGACACCCTACATAATCAGTACTTAGTAACATCTCCTCTGGCAGATATAACAGCTTGCAAGCGCTTTTTAGAGCTAAAAGCTAAAGCTAAAGCTAGATTTGGATTTTCTCCTATTCTTCCTTGCTTCTAGTTCTGAAATGTTCTTTGGTCGTCTTGCATGCACAGCTCTTTTAAAAATTTTCACAAATTTTCAATGATGTTTAAATCAGGGAACTGTAATGGCCATTCCAAAACCTTCAGCTTGCATCTCTTGAGGTCGTCCATGGTGGATTTTGTGGTTTGTTTAGGATCATTGTCCTGTTGTAGAAGCTCATCCTCTTTTCAGATTCAGCTTTTATACAGATGGTGTGATGTGTGATCTAGAGGTGAGTGCGACAGAGAATCTATCAGCCTGCTTTGACTGACTTACATCATCTAGTAACTTGCCCTCTACCCGAAGCTCCCAGGATGCAATGCTGCCATCAGAGTCCTCCGCATCAGCCTTGGCTGGGTTGAAGGTGTTGGAGATATACAGTCGTAGTTTGCGTTTTTGCTGCAAAAGAAATACTGTCATAAAGAAGCTGAACCAAGTTTCCATATAAATATTAAAACATAGACTTCCCTTGAACCTGATATGATCTACAGCACTGTGCAGTTTCCACACAGTCTTTTCAAACAGCTTTTCTGCTTTCATTCATTAATCCCTCATTGACAGCTAATTGAAATGTATTTCTGTTTAGAGTGCACTGATCAGATTAATCCATAATACATATTGTGTACTGTGAGTGGACAGGTAATGCTGACCTTCATGGGCCTTTTAAGGGCCTCTTGAATATCCACCCGCTTGCGCATTATGGTCTGGTCCAGTTTGCGCTCGAATGCCAGAAGGTCCATGTAGGCCTGAGACTCTGGGACTAGCTCACGGATCTGAGGATAGAGGGGGTGGAGGTCATGGTCATGAATTTAAAATGGGACTCCCAGTGTCACTGAAACAACATTGATATTATTCAATAATTAACTTATTGAGCATATTATCCACTTATGAGCAGACTCCAGATATCTCAGCAAACCTTATACAGCAGTGCTTGAAAGTTATGTTTTATATTTCAACATGAGCTAAAACATCATGCAGGTCGTAAAAGAAGGTAAAGAGAACTAAACTGATCCAATATTACATACTTATGAGTGGCAAATGTATATAAAGTACATTATCAGAAGTTAAATAAAAAAGCAGGGTTAGTGGACAGAACTTATGGTAGACAATCAGGCATCCTTTTTTATTAAAAAAACATAATAGGAAATTGTTAAGCAATTTCCTCTGGGACAATAAAGTTTTTCTGATTGTGATTTTTCTGATACTGATTCTAGATCTATCAACAGTCCTTCAAAACATAGTTGTCTGGAGATGAACAAACAAGAAAAAGAGTTTATGACAAACTTTAACAAATGAAGAAAATTCAAGACAACCGTTTGCCCTCCAGGAGTGTTCACCAAGAGCAAGGTGTATACCAGTTTGTGAGGTCATAGGAACCCTAGTGTAAAGGCCTATCTCGCATTGACTTATGTTTATGAGTCCACTACCTGGAGGACACTAAACATCAATAGTGTGTCTGAGACAGTTGCAAGTAGAAAGCTACTGCTCTCCAAAACAACCCGATTTCACCTTTAATCATGGTGGTGGGAGTGTCATGGTTTTGGCCTATTTTGTTGCACTTGGGTGAGGAAAGACTGCCATCATTGATGGAATATTGAATGCTAAATTACAGCAGCAAATCCTAAAGAAAAATGTCAGGACATCTGTCCATGAAAGCACTAAAGAAAAAGTGGGACATGCAGCAAGACAATGACCCAAAACACACAAGCTGTTCTGCCAAAGAATTGTTAAAAAATAAAGCAAATGGTTTGGAATGACAACGTCAAAGTCCAGAATTGTTGTGGAAGGAATTGGTATTGAGCCGTTCTTATGAAGAAATGTATACTTAAACATCAAAGCTACTTTGTATGGAGGAACATTTGCCACTATATGTAGATTTTAGATATTGAATTATTTTTCTCAGTAAAAAAACTGGCCAAAAACTAATTAAATAAATATTCATTTTTAAAATGTACTTCTTCTTCTTATTATTATTTAATTGATTGATTAATTTAAAATATCCTATAACTATTTCACAGCCCACACTTTTTACCTAATTTCTAACATTCTGCCAATACACAGTAATTGTTGATAAATTGTGTGGAAGTGTGTATAATGTGTACTTATTGTAACCAAGAAATTAAACAAAACATGTAATTAAACCAATTTATGTCTGAGGTAAATTCTGGGCTCACGGACATGCAGTCTAGCTTAGTGGTAGCTGAAGACTTATTCTGCCTCGGCTCTGGTCACTTTATGTCAAAGCTTGTTAAATTAAATGTCTATTAAACAGTGCTTCCGGTTTGGCAGTGTGTGTGTGTGTGTGTGTGTGTGTGTGTGTGTGTGTGTGTGTGTGTGTGTGTGTGTGTGTGTGTGTG